>JAINUG010000016.1:8055800-8240800 GCA_029706075.1 Aldrovandia affinis
TCACTTCACTGTCAATCACCCCAGGCTGAAGGAGTGTCTCTCACTGCGCTGAAAGCTTTATGAATTGGCCTACGGAGGAGGCAGCACAATGACATCAAACCGCCCTATAGCCCGCGCTCTTCAGGAGGGAGGATTGGGGGGAGAGAGGGGATAAACACAGTCTGAAGTCTAAGTGATAATGACGGTGTTTAACAGCAGGCCCCCGGACTGAGAGCGGCCCTTATTTATTCTCCGAGGACGGATCGATAATGGGAAAATACAGAGGGGGCCTGCTCAGCAACACAGATGCTGACCACGAGACTACAGCCCTCTGGGTAGAGAGGGCTCCAGTGTGCAAGATCAATAACCCTTCCCCTCTCTATTCAATCATATTTATTTGTCCTCGTTGGCTTCGGCCTTCGTTCTCATTCAACCTCACCGAGTCAAGGTTTTCTTCCTCTTTGCGTTTTTTTCCCCCAACGGCTCTCGTTACAGTGCCTTGAGAAACACTCTGTGTGTGGGAGTTTTGTCCTCTGAATTTCTCTTAAACGTTTATGACAATCTACTGAGAGCGTGCTAAGTATGGCACTTTGATCAACATCGTATCCTCGGCCCCCCTAATGGTTTGACCGAATGTGACCCAATTATGACTCGTCACAAAACCGTAACGCGTGAAATCGCATCCAACAAACCCGCCCGCAATCAATCGCCTTCACTCAACTAGCCTACAGCTAACAATGCCCATTTTGAACCCGATCAGGTCTTCCTCCAGCTCAGAGCAATAAAAACCTCCCATCACACCCTATACCAAATCATAAACAGTTTTTTTCAGATATCTATCTGTCCATATATCTGATACCTTTTCATCTTTCAGGTCAGCGCGCTTGAATGTGGTCTATGGGAAGGGGGTATGCGTTTCATACACTGGACAAGTCTAACACTCTCAGATCTGACACTCTATCACATTTAGATAGACACCTGACAGGGCACACATCTGTTTACTCTTTTCCGGTCACGTAAAGGTCGAGGTCGAAAAGAGTGGACTGCACACTGAGGCTGTTTCAGAACCTCTAATTGACAGGCAGCAGGAACCAATAATTTGGTCAGGATTGGATGAGGGTTTCAATTGCCTCTCTGTGATGTCACATGCACTCTTGTGGCCGGGGGAGGGGCAAAGAGACCACATTCTTCTCTTAAAGTGACAGAGCAAAATAGAGGCCAGCCAGAGAGCTAGTTGAAAAAATCCCTTGTAGAATTGCATTGCTTTTAGATATCTGCACCAAATGTGTTGCACATGTGGTATACATCTTGTGGATGAACCGTGTACAATAATTTACCTCCTGGGTGATGTGGAACTTTCTAAATAAAAAGTACATAAATACAGTATAAAGCAATACATGATTTGTCATCCCGTAGGTATGAGTGTGTGAGTGAATGGTGTGTGTGCCTGTGATGGATTGGCGACCTGTCCAGGGTGTATTCCTGCCTCTCGCCCGGAACGCATGCTGGGATAGGCTCCAGCACCCCCCGCGACCCTGACCAGGAATAAGCGGCTTAGACAATGGATGGATGGATGGATGATTTGTCATTACATTTTCATGTACATTATGTGAAAACCATGAATGTTTGCTCACATATTTAATAGGTTTAAAATGGGAAATTAGGCCTCTTTACATGCCTACAGGGATAAAAGGTTGAGCCATGTCGATATGAACATACTGCATGACATCTGGAAAAACAGAAATGTAACTTAATTAATGACAGTGTGTTGGTTATACCTGTATTTCTTCTTAGTATACCTTTTATATAATTCTTATTTTATTATTCTTCACAGTAGAAGCTTGTTTTAACCAGATTTGCACACTGTACACATTTATGTATGTTCAGTTTAAACGATGATGAAATCCCCAAGCTTAATTTGCAGCTCTTTCCAAAATGCTTACGTGACTGTTTAACTTCGATAATGGATTTCAGCATGATTTATGGGCGTATGAAGTGAAGTCTACACACACAAAAAAGCAAACTCATTATTCTAATATTTCAGGTAAGATTAATTTCAGTGAGCCTTAATAAGTTGAACTGTGAGTCTGATTGAGGCTGAAACTTAAATACGTTGAACTAATTCTTCAGTCATTGCAATAAATCAGTGTGCAGCTAAATTTGAGCAGGGACCCTAAAGAAATTATAACTGGCCTCTTATAATATCACCCCGCTTCATACATGCAATTCTGCTGATGTATTCCAAAATATATAAAATACGACTGAAGTGAAAATATTGCTTTCACTTGCTCCTCTCTGCAGGGCTTTTCTTAAAGAGGAGAAAATCTAAATGTACCGTGTGAGGTGAGAGAACTGCATACGCTGGATAATTTGACTGTAACAGGATGTGACAAAGCACAAGCGAGTGCTCTTTGCGAGGGATGGACTGTTTTAGCGAGTTTCCTGCGCTCAGAGGCATGACCATTCCGTTCAGCCATCTTCAGCTGTTCCGTCGAGGGAGAAAAGGTCAGCAAATGTCACTCACAGTCGCTACATAAAACACTTTGAGATTCACCTCAGGGCCCTGCCCCTCTGTGTGGCTCAGTAGGTAGAGCATGGTTATGTGTGTCTCAGTAGGTAGAGTGTGGTTCTGTGTGGCTCAGTAGGTAGAGCATGGTTCTGTGTGGCTCGATTCCCATTGGGACCACATATACTGAAAAATGTATGCATTCACTACTGTGAGTCGCTTTGGATAAAAGCATCTGCTAAATGACATATATATTATGTTATGTTATTTGGATCGGAGAGTCAACAGATTCAGAAGTGCTCCTGCGCTAACCAGGCGCAGCTGGGCTGGTGGCCAGTCCAATACACCTTGCAATCTGTACGTGATCGCCTTCACGGTCCAGACCAGTAACTCTCCCGTTATGGCTTTTCTGCGGTAAAAATATGTATTTGTGTGGTACTGATGTAGCGAACGTGGATTATCGGCAAAGAGAGTTAATATTAAATGGTACATTTTGAAATGCCACTGGTATGAATTCACAGAGCACAGAGCTGGAATGTTCTGTCATATTTAGCACAGGGAAAAGACATGCAAAGCCACATGGCATTTGAAGAACGGCTGAAGTCGTTCACGCATTTAAGCTGAAAACATACTATACGACTGTCCAATCAGACTCTTCGCACTCCTCTGGTCTTCTCTATGTACTATGTGCTGTGATATGGAGTTTGCTACAAATATTCTATAATATTACAATATAATGTTTCCTAAAGTATACCTTTCTGTCACCTTACTGTAAAACAGAACTGAATTTGCATTTGTTTCCTAAATTGACAGAATTGAAATGGGATTGACCACAAGGGTGCAACATAGATACAGTATCCTCTTAAATCAAATATGAGCAAAGAAGGCTTTATAAAATAATAAAATAATAAAATACAGGTAATGAGCTACATTGTATGCTCCAAAAAGGGAAAATTGTATTATTTTATAGAATATTTGCTCAGAGGAAAATATTTTAATATTAATATAGTAATATTTTTCCCCCAAAACATATATCACAATTATTCATACCCCTAATCGCTATTTTAAATAAAATCCAACAAAAATAAGTCTGCATCAACATGCTACTTTTTTTAAGTTAAAAAAACAAGTTACTGAGCATCTTGAACATTTTGCCATGCACACCAGCGGTGGGTTTGGCATCAGAAGGACGCTTATGTTGAAAATAATGTCATGCCCAAAAATATGATGAAATATGGTGGTAGATGTTATGGGGTTGTGTTGAATCTACTGGTCCTTAATTTTAAGGTCAATGGAATCATGAACAGCAAGTGTCCAGAAATTTTGGCCCAAAATCTGATTCCCTCTGCCACCAAGCTGAGACTTGGTCGCGAATGGATCTTTCAGCAAGACAACGATCCCAAGCATAACTCAAAATCGACCAAGAAATCACTATCTCTGTCATGCCATATGTTATTATATGTGCACAGCATGTGGTTTATATCTTACATATGTTTATGGATAACAGAAGCTCGTTCCTAGTCGGTCGTAACTAAACAAGAACCTCAAGATAGAGCGTATCCCTATTTCCCATTTCCACAAACATCTTTACAGCCAGACGTCTCTGCACTGCTAATTTGTCCCTCCACACACACTACATGTTTTCCCTAGATATCCATTTGATGTAAGAGTGTGTCAGAGTATGTTACATTTTCCAGTGTTAAGAACTTTGAGGCTGACTAAATCCTGCTCCAAAAAGAGCCGTATTAATGCTTCAATGAAAGGAGTTATACATGAAAACCCTTCCAGAAAATATATTAATAAATGGTAATTAAGCTTCATTAAAAGACATTCAACCACAAGAAAGGGATGAAAACATTTGCAAGCAGTGGTTACAGTACAGTGTGTTCTGTACTTTCGAAAGGAGTGCAATTGCTGCTCTGCAAAGCTACTTACTGTATAGTGGAACCCAAATATAATGTGATTTGATAAGTACTACTAAAAATAGATGAACAAAATAAGGTGCCTTCAAATACAACAGCTGTCTTCTGTTACATCGTGCCAGAATCATTGGTACAGCGTGGCATTCCTGGTTTTGAGAACTCAACAAACCCTTTCTGGCCAGTAAAATCTCTAGCTTGCATTTTCTCATAAATGTGTTCATAATCGAAAGTTACATTGCTGTTTCCTGTCCCATTGGGACCACATATACTGAAAAATGTCTGCATTCACTACTGTAAGTTGCTTTGGATAAAAGTGTCTGCTAAATGGCAATATATACAGTATATTATTGTATTAGCATTATTATTGTGAATCTAATGCGATAATTAATCATTTTGATTGTTCCGGTCTCTGTCTGTCTTATGTTGTATTATCTCTTATTATTATTCTTATATTTGATATGATGTTTTTACTTGTGCCTTGTAGCAGGGCCCCACTGCAAATGAGGCTTTGGGTCTCAGCTGGGCTTCCCTGCATAAATAAAGGTTTTGATTGATTGATTGATAATGTGTAGAAAATGGATAAAATAACTTTGTGACAGGAACTGTGGCAGATTATTACAGAGACTGTAATAATATCGTATAATATCATGTAATATCACTGTGGCTGATCATCACAGAAATGGCCTGTCATGACATGAGATTATTTTTTTGAGCTTGCTGGGGTTGGTAGCCCCATGCTTCCTCACTCTTTATGTGTGTGTGTGTGTGTGTGTGTGTGAGTGTGAGTGTGAGTGTGTTTGTGAGTGTGTGTGCGCGTGTATATGCACATACAGTGGGGTCCAAAAGTCTGAGTCTACTACCAAGATCTGTCTGTTTTCATCACTCATTAAAAACCAACACAAACTTTTTACTCAGGAGAACAATTTGGACCTCTGACTACTTCACTAAGCACAGCTGACATAATTACAAACAGCTGCAAAAACTTTTGCAAAAGGAAGTGTCCTTTTTCAAGATTAAAGCACCTGCAGTAGCAACAAGAACACATAGAGGACCATATTAATTACATCAATGTCCGGTATTAATTGTGACTTTTGGATCCCACTATATATATATAATGGTGACAGGCTGGGCCCAGCAGTCTTAATAAGATACAATGGTTTCCAAAACTGTCTATTTCTAGCAAATGTTCAATGAGCCTTGGAGGATCTGCAGAGGAAACATAGGAACCAAAGACAGAGAGAGCAACAGAAACAATAAGGTGTGAGACCCACAGAGTCCAACCCCCCAAAAGTGCACCTCACACCTCCCAGATGGTTGGCAGTGTAGTATAGTGGTTAGGGAACTGGGCTTGTAACTCAGAGGTTGCAGGTTCGATTCCCAGGTAAGGCACCGCTCTTGTACCCTTGAGCAAGGTACTTAACTTACTAAGGTAGTAAAATATCCAGCTGTATAAATGGATTGAATGTAAAGAAATGTAAACTGTGTAAGTCGCTCTGGATAAGAGCGTCTGCTAAATGCCTAAAATGTACAAATGTACAATGGTAGACAACAGTTCAAAATGTTATCCTGGTTCATGGGCTGATAGAGACATGTTTCGTTATTTCACACTTTGTTCCTCTCCTGCACAGCACATCCAGATTTCCGTAAAGGTTTCAAATCTAAAAACAGCGTGACATAATTTCCCCAAATGATGTCCCCAGTCAGTCAAGGAGCGTAATGATACCACATTAATCTATTTACATTCACACCGGCTCTTAGTGTGCTTTGACCAAAAACAAAATGAGCCAAATGGAGACAAGGAAACAAACAAACAATGAATGTAACTATATCTTATTACTCTGTCAATTGTTGCTTGGCTTGATTTTGATTTCAGACAAGGAATTTGGGGTCGTATCTACCAAGAGACAGGCAGAAAGATAAAGATGTTGAGCATAAAGGAGTTTTTTAAATCTTCAAATTCATATTTCATATTAATATTTCATTTCATATTTTTCAAACAATTTTCATCCTTTTTTTACCTCATTTTTTGTATTAAATAAAACCGGATTTCATTATTGGGGAGACTTTACTGAATTCAGGGGGCATATATACTAATTATTATATAATTAATATAATGCATCAATGAACTGATCAATGAATAGTGGACTAATGAATGTATACATGACTAACTCCATATTGTGAATGATATACAGCGGCAATAATATAATATAATGCATGCATACATTTTTCAGTATATGTGCTCCCTCATGGGAATCAAACCCACAACCTAAGCGTTGTCAGCGCCATTCTCTACCTACTGAGCCACACAGAACCACGCTCTACCTACTGAGCCACACAGAACCATGCTCTACCTACTGAGACACACAGAACCACGTTCTACCTACTGAGCCACACAGAACCACACTCTACCTACTGAGCCACACAGAACCATGCTCTACCTACTGAGCCACACAGAACCACGCTCTACCTACTGAGACACACAGAACCACGCTCTACCTACTGAGCCACACAGAACCACGCTCTACCTACTGAGCCACACAGAACCATGCTCTACCTACTGAGCCACACAGAACCATGCTCTACCTACTGAGCCACACAGAACCACGCTCTACCTACTGAGACACACAGAACCACTCTACCTACTGAGCCACACAGAACCACGTTCTACCTACTGAGCCACACAGAACCACGCTCTACCTACTGAGACACACAGAACCACACTCTACCTACTGAGCCACACAGAACCACAATCAGTGTAGGCCAGCCTGCTCACAGACCCTGAGTCCCCTGGGCTCACAGTTAGATCCTGAGTCCTTACATTTTCTGCGAGCAGATTTCCCTCCCTCACAAGACAAGCAGGTACCACTGGCAGACTGAACACTGCATCTCTGGCTGCCAATAACGTGGAAGTATATGAACAAGAAGGGCAAAGGCATAAATAACTAAAGGGGGGAAAAAATATACTTCATTTTGTTTCATATTTTTTCCTGTTTTTCTCCCAATTTGGTGGCTAATTATATCCTCTATTTATTTAGATTCACCCTCCCTTCACGAGCCCACCGCCCATCACTACAGGGCAAGGTGATACCCAGAGGCCGGCAATGATCTGCCTCCTCCGAGACGGAACTCGCCCACCTACTTTCTAGGGACCCCCTTCCACTCCTCGGCGAGCTCGTGTCGGCTCACCCTCCCTCCTCCCCCTGGGATGGACAGCCAATCATTGGGGCTCCTGGCCAGAGCCGGACTGGCGCAGTCAGGTTTCAAACCACGGCTGCAGTGGGCAACTTGCATTCCGGGCGAATGTTTAGACCGTTACACCATCCGAGGCTCATTTCTTAAGACATTTTGATCGGTTAATCGATGCCTTTCTTCCCACTTAAATGCTAACTTTATATTTATATATACAGTACTATGCAAAGGCCATTTATCTGAGCAGTGTTTATTTGGTCGAAAAAACACAATATAACATTGATGAAAAGTGACAAAAACGAATTGTGTTTTTAAAACAAGGCCTCCCTTAGAATTCATAACTGAAGCAATTCGCTTTGGTAGACTGTTGTGTAATTTTTGTTAAATAGTCCTGTGGTAAATTCTTCCAAGCTTCTTACAGGATTTGCCATAACTCTTCTTTTGACTTTTGGCTGCTTTTTGTTCTTTTCCCTGTCCAAGTAATCCCATAAAGCTTCAATTATGTTGAGGTTGGGGCTCTGAGGTGGCCAATTTAATACTGTGTGTTCCTCAAGGAGGATATCACAAGATCTCAATAACTTTTTGGAAAATGCAATAAAATCATATTTTTTATTGTATTAAATGTTTATTTGTATTTATTCTAATGTTATATAGTGTTTTTCAAGCATATAAACACTGCCCAGATAAATAGCTTTAAACATAGCTTCAAACATTTTCTTGGGTGCCCTAAGACTTTTGCACAGTACTGTATATTTATATATATTATGCTTTACATACAATGTCATCTACAGCTTCTATTAGTGCTTTAAACTTTACTGTTGGCAAAAAAATCCCCCTGAATTCCCCTGAACGTTTAACATTTGACTGATAATTATAAATTGCTCAGTGAAAAATCACAACAACAGTAAACAACAATACTATTTTTCTTTGTTTAAAAATACTCATTAGCCATGTTAACATGTTCCAGAATCTGCTGCTTTAATTATGTTCCTTCAAACGACAATCTCCAGAAGCCGGTTCATTTTTCTATATAACAAGGCAGAGAAATAAAATGCACACCAAAGGTCAGAGGTCATCATCAATCAAGCAAATGTCACCCAGTGACAGGAGCTTGGAACCCACTGTTACACAACATTCTTATGCATCGTGATGGAATTAAAAAGAGTGCTTCATAAAGCTTTTTATTCAAATTATGTAATGAATACCTTCAATTACAGTGAAAACAGTGTATCAACATCTGGTCCTGAACTAAGGTCCGCCTTCTTCATGCTACACTGTCAATTAACACAAATAAACCAGCTCTCAGTTCACTCTCAGAGTTTAATTAACGGTTTCTACACATTCAGCAGAAAACAAATGCATGCGATTGCTCTTTACAAAGTTAATTTGAACAGTGCAGTCTACAAGCTGTTTATACAAGTCATATGAATGCATGAGTGGACAATAATTCTCAAAAACTCAAAAATTCATTATTAAAAACATGGAGTGAAAATTCATTGGAACCAAAAAATATTATGGAAAATGGGCTGGTTGAAACACGTCTCCTGGATGAAGCTGGTGAAACAGAATGTTTTCGCTCCATGTCCTTTGGACCCAGAAGAAATCCTCACCCTCAAAACAAAAGCAAATGAACAAAATAGAGGCAAAATGGAGGTTCCCGGTGTAGCGGTAAGAGCGTCCGACAAGGATGCATGTTTCCCACTGCTACTGGGTTTGGAGTGCTGCTAGGGGGCCGGCAATTGGCTGTCTGCTCCAGGGAGGGGGGAGGGAAGCCGATATGAGCTCGCTGCATATAGGAGTTGCTCTGGAGTACTGGAGTTACAGTCGACAGCTTGGCGAGAGCTGTCTCGGAAGAGGCGGTACATCGCCTTTGTCACTGCCAGTCTCAGGGCTACGGCAGCGAACTCACAATATGAGGGAGGGGGTTGACATGAAAAGTGAGGGTGTAATTGACTACTAAATTGGGAGAAAATGGGGGAAAATGATGGACGGAACTATGCCGATAACACTTCTACGTGAAATGCTATGATCCAAACCCTGAAGCGTTCTGAACCCAAACCTGCAACCTGCAGTCATTCATGCAGTGCCAAGGCCCGACAACAGAGCTTTTAACATCAAACAGAGCCAATGGAGGCACTCGTACTTGGACGTCCAATCAGAAGGGCTCGTTCTGCAAGGTGGGGAGGGGAGGCGGGCGGGCTTACCTGGGGTCCTTCTGGATGCTGTCGATGGAGGGGGACCGTGCCAGTGTGCCCTCGGGCGGCAGGGCGGGGCCAGACTTGCTGTAGGGCGACTCCACGGATGGGCAGTACTGCAGCGTGCGGTAGGGGTCGGCGTAGTTGGCGGCGGGGCCGGTGGCGTAGCTGGAGCGCTGGTACGTTCCCGGCGCGGTCTGGCTGCCCGTGCGCTGCAACGGCATGGAGTCAACACCGGGGGAGGATGGGGCTAGGGTGGGAAGGTAGGGACAAAGCAAGAAGTTCAGGACCTGCTCACAGAACTGGTTCACAAGGTCTGGGCAAGAGGGACCAATATCACAGCACACAAAGGTGACAGGGTGAGGAGAGGACAGGATGTAGGAGGAGGGAAGTGGGGGTTAAAGGAGAAGGAGAATGAGAAGGTGCAGAAACAGAGTCAGTGCACAGCACAGAGCTTGGCGTCCTCTTCAGAACCTCCCACCACCTGCCGACCTCATATTATTTGGTTTAAACGTTTCACGGGGGGCTGTTACTGACATTTGAGATTATTAACTATGGATACAAAATTTAAATTACATTTCAAAGTCTTTGCAATGACATAAAACAAATATAATAATATATAACTGTATATAAATATAATATATAAATGAAAAATATATAGGACATCCTTCAGCATACAGCAATATTAAGAAAGCTCAATAACCTTAAAGGCAAATTAGTTACATCCTGCCTTACAACTTTCATCTTTCAATTATCTCTTTTGTGACAATTAAGGACATGAATGTCTGGCAACGACAGACAAACTTTTCAATGTTCTGTCTCCAACCTGGCCTTCCCCAGGAAAGCCTGAGCTGTAACGACGCCACAGGGAGCGATTTCTGTGCCTCTCCTACAGTAACGTTCACACTGGAGCGGCTTTAAACCGGAGTCCGTGTGAATTAGTCATACGCACAGTCACAACGGGACGTCCAGCGAAATCCACCCGCGAAAAAGATCAATATCTGAGGGGTGTAACGCCCCTCGGGCCACTCTGCACACCATGGCAACCAGCAATAAACCACAGGGCGCTCGATGGGCCGAACACAACACAGGCCGGGCCTGAAGACGTGCCCCGCTGAAATGGGTTCTGCGGTCGGGGGTAAAATAACGGTGATAAATTGTGAGGAACAGAATGTTCTGATTGATATGGAAAAAACGCTGATATTGATTAATATCGAATCAGCTAATGATCATTAGGGCAGAAGGCAAGATAGATGCAAGAGAGGAGAACGGTGGCTGGTGATGGATGAGGTGTTCCTGGAAATATTACGCTACGGTCAACCGCAAGATGAGACGAGCTCCGTGCTAAATGGGCCTGTCACGGCCGCGAATGGGAGCCTGATGAGAAACTTCATCGCAGGTAATGTGTGTAACGTATGTGTGTATGCTTGCGCGTACAGTCTGAGGACTCTCTCATATTGTAGCCTTCGCAATGCTATAGTGGATCTATTTTCATGAGGTGAAGCTTGCGTACTGTGTATGTGCTGTTGAGTTCTCTTGATATGATATTGTAACATGCAGAGTACTGAGTCTTAGATGGGTAAATTGCTCCCCGCCGTTGATAATCAGGTCATAAAAAGTTCCACTGATTCTGTACATTCATTAACTGCCATTACCCCTATTTACATGTTTAAAAATATAAATAAATAAAAAGAATGACTAAACTTTCTTTCCCTGTGTTACAGGTACGGTGGCAGCTGCCAACAATGATGTCTATTGCAGAGTTACTACACTGTTCTCTTGCACTAACCATGACTAATATTACCATGTTTAAATGCACTTTATGTAAGTTGCTCTGGATAAGTGTTTGCTAAATTCCTAAAATGTCAATGTAAATGTTTTTTTGTCTACAGTATTCAAGCAGTACCAAAATGTAGTGTTTCATATATACCATAGCTAACCACTTAGCCACAGCGCTTCCCCATTCTAGACTTAGTGCATACACTAACTGCTTCTCTGCTCTGTACCGTGTGCGTAATCCCCACATCCCTCGCTGTCACTGCAGGTCGCAGGGAAATGGGTGACATTCAGTGACCTTCAAACTCCATTAGCTTATCTGCAGTCTGACGCGGCTGAACTTCACACATGAGGGGACTCCTCGATAGAACCCAATAAATAAACACAGTCCTGCACACAGACACGTTACCCTGTTCATTAAAACAAAAAGGCCACGGGGTGGTGGATAGCGTCTAACGCACCGTATTTTGGCTGGTCCGATACCAGTGTGTGCTGCCTGTCAGGGACGTGGTTTGAAACCCATCTCTACCAGACTGGCCCTGGTCATCAGCCCCGATCAGAGGCGGCGTTTGGCTATCCGCCGCAGGGGGAGAGGGGAGGGAGAGCCGACACGAGTTCGTCGAGGAGCAGGAAGGGTTGGGTTCCGTCACGGAGGAAGCGGATCTACCAGCCCGGAAAAATTGGCTCGTTACCCAGAGGACGAGCAGCGGACTTGTGGGGGAGGGTGAATTGAGATAAATAGAGGGTATAATTGGCAACCAAATTGAGAGAAATTTTTTTTATTTTTAAGAATAGAATATTCTTTATTTTGCCATGTTAGAAAAGTTACACACACAAGGTAATTGGAATTTGTTCCTTCGCATATCTCTCCTAAGAGAGGTCCGAGCACAGGTTCAGCCATAGTACAGCGCCCCTGGAGCAGTTTGGGGTTCAGTGTCTTGCTCAAGGGTACTTTGGCAAGTGAACTAGCATCCCTCTGGTTTCCAGTTCATTGTTTTTTTTGGTTTGTCCTTCCTGGGATTTGAACCAGAAACCCTCCACTTGCCAGCCTGTGTCGCTAACCACTGGGTCACTGCCGCCCATTTGCTTCCCAATCTGCACACATGCATCGACTTTACTCCTATGTTCTCATTTCCTCAAAGTTATTCTAAGCCTTTCTGAAAAATCTCAGTGAAACAGCTTGGTGATAGCGTGACGCGTTGCGGTCTGCACAACGTCGACAAGCAGTTTTGTTTTGACCCCATAATTCTCTAATTAACACTTGGTCTAAGCTGTTTTACTGGGCGTCGCTTCTCCTGGATCGGCTGACAGGCTCTGTTGTCATGCTGAAGGACAACGCTGGATAGCTGACCACACTCAACATTGTGTTTATCTTTCAAAGAGAACTTAATTTTCACCTCCTCAAAACGTGCGTCACGCTTCTCTCCTGAAAGCCACCTCAGCCAATGGGCCTGGGCGTCAATCTGAACACGGGCTTGTTACTTTAAAAAATATATATTTCGTTTCAGATTTTTTCCTGTTTTTCTCCTAATTTAGTGGCCAATTATACCCTCTATTTATTTTGATTTGCCCTCCCCACACAAATTCGCCACTCATTCTCTACGAGGCAAGCAAATTCCCAGAGGGCAGTGAACTCCACTTCCTTCTAGAGGGAATTCACGCACCCACGTTCTGGAGACACCCTTGCGTGCTTCTCAGTGCTCACCCTCCCCCTTCCCCCTGGGGCAGAAAGTCAAACACTGCCCCCGATCAGGGCTCCCCACCAGGGCCGGTCTGGTTCAGTCGGGTTTCAAACTTTGACCGTGATAGGCAGCTCACACTCATAAAGGACTAGCCAATACGAGTGCGTTAGACCGTTAGGCTATCAGCTTGTTACTTTTAACATTGCTGAGCCTCTAAAGGGAAACGGAAATATTTATAACACTCCTTTTAAAAAGAAAAAAAAAGAAAAGAAGCAAAAACTTGCCAAGGGAACATTTTCAGACTTTGGCAAGCTAGTAAATTCCATATTTGTGATTTCAGGAAAGGATAAGTGTCTCTTTGCCCCTTTGCCCCTTTGCCCTTTGCCCACTCACACTATGAGTGCCACTGTACTATGCTACTCACAACATCAATCAGTATCGCAAAATGCCATCCCTTGGAGTGTTAAAGCCCATGGATATTAGCATTTCCATATTTGCATATAAATTAGCACTCCTAAGAAGCACATGGGCTTTTTCACAGCCATTTAGCAATGTAATGATTAACATTAATTCAATCAACCTTTTAAAAAAAGAGTAATAATTAAAATTTGTAATTATAAAGTTAATGAGTAAATACAGTCGTCATAGACTCCTTCTAATATTAGGCTATCTTTGTGATAGTCACGAGTCAATAGGCAGTATCACACTGTGGGCTCCTTGTCCAACACAGCAGTAGGGATTTCTCTGGAGTCTATGAACTTCATGTATATTTGTGTCCAAACGTAACAAGAAATTCTGTCTTTGTATGAAAAATAAACACATTACCCGTGTGCTGAGTGTGCTAAGAGAAAAGCCAGCTGTCCTTCTGTCTCTCTCCCTCTCTCTCTCCCTCTGTCCCTCCCTCCCTCCCCCCCTCTCTCTCCCTCCCCCTCTCTCTCTCCCTCCCTCCTCTCTCTCTCCCTCCCTCCCCCTCTCTCTCTCCCTCCCTCCCTCTCTCTCTCTCCCTCCCCTCCCTCCCTCCCCCTCTCCCTCCCTCCCTCCCCCTCCCCTCCCTCTCTCCCTCCCTCCCTCCCTCTCCCTCCCCCTCCCCCTCTCTCTCCCTCCCTCCCCCCTCCCCCTCCCCCCCCCCCCCTCCCCCTCCCTCCCCTCCTCCCTCTCCCCCTCCCCCCCCCCCCCCTCCCTCTCCCCTCTCCCCCTCCCTCCCTCTCTCTCCCCCCCCTCCCTCCCTCCCTCTCTCTCCCCCCTCCCTCCCTCCCTCCCTCTCTCTCTCTCCCCCCTCCCTCCCTCTCTCTCTCTTCCCTCTGTTTGTTCTGAAGACTGTTTATTTAGGCTGATTATTTCCACGCTTGCAGAGTCACTTCTAATCTCACCACATTGCGCTCCTGAATATGCCGTTTCACTGATAACGGGGATGCGCTTTCAAATTACTCGACCTTTTAGATACGAATCACACAAATGCTTAATTTGTTTTCCGTTGGGAGAAGGCGGCTCCGGATTTGGCATGCAGTGCAGTGGCGTGGCCGAAAACAAACTACAGGTTTCTCTGTTGCCTGACCGCATGTCATGAACCTCACACTCCTCAATTTGCCTCGCAATTTGACTAATATAAAAGGTCACTTGAGATTACATTTTTAAAAAGGTGTACTATGCCATTTCATGTGATTTTCATGAATTTTGAATTGTATAAAATTATTTTAAGAATTGATAATAGTATTGCTTATGGATTCTGTTTTTCCTGTTGCAGCTGCTGTTATGGTTTAAAGACAGACAGGTAACTGAAAGTGTCTTAGTTACAATCAAGTGCCTCATTCTTCACATTTTTATTTATACATGTGCTCTTAGATCTGTTATTTAGTTACTTCTTCGTAGACACCTTAGACACTTGAGAAGCTCTCATGTTGCCCATTTTATACAGCTGGACACCTTTGCGCCAGGGTTTGAAGCCACTGCCCCAGATGCCTCCGCCTCCTCAGGCAAACTGTCCCATCCCTCCAGGCCTCAGGCACCCACTCCTCGCGGTCTCGCCTCTTCTCTGTCCTGACCCCTCGGGGAACAATCTTCCGCACTCGGTTAGGACCGTGGAATCACTGGCCATCTTCCACAAGAGACTAAAAACCCACCTCTTCAGACTCCACTATCACTGATTCTGTACATTAATTAACTCCATGTATATGGATATATTCAAAACAGCATCGGTTCTTCTCAAAATACAACTTGAGGCTTTCTTTTTTAAATGTTTTAAAAATATTTTTTTATAATTTTGTTTCAGATTTTTTCCCTGCCCACCCCAGCCCGACAAGCTCACCGAGAAACGTGAAGGATGTCTCCAGAAAGAAAGTCTCGGAGGAGGCGGATCATCGCTGGCCTCGGGGAATTAGCTTGCCCCGTAGAGACAGGTGGCGAGTTTGTGTGGGAGGGCGAATCAAAAGAAATAGAGGGTATAATTGACTACCAAATTGGGAGAAAAATGCAAAATTCTGTAACAAAAAAAACTGCATTGGTTCTTCTCAAAAGACAACTTGAGGCTTTCTTAATTCATACTGGGCTTAGTGCTCACGCTGATGTTAAAGATCAAACATGTTTTTCAGTGAGTCTGCCCTGCAGCCATGCTTCACCACTCAATAAGACCGAGCCAGAGAAGTGCTTCACACACGCTTTCACATCAGAGCTTCACACACGCTTTCACATCATAGCTTCATACACGCTTTTACATCAGAGCTCAGCACAACTCAGGCTCCCTGAATACATTACAATGGACAAATAAGTGTATGCATGTGCAACGGAGCTGGTCTGCCATTGAGTTTCGAACCGAGGATCCCAACGCCACAAGAGACACGATTAGCTCACCGAGCTAAAGACCCGAGTCCCCAGCCAAGGGAACTAATCATACTCTTATCGACGTCACTTTCTGCAGCGGACGTCTTCCGAGCTCCGCTACACTCTCCCCCTCGAAACTCCTGCAGCAGCAACCACAGCATGACTGATAGACATCAGTCATGTGATCCGAGTCACGGCCCCAATGTAACAGAGTTGGTTCTGCCTGCAGCATGTTTCAAACCGAGTATCCCAACGCCACAAGAGACACGATTAGCCCACTGAGCTAAAGACCCGAGTCCCCAGCCAAGGGAACTAATCGTACTATTATCGACATCACTTTCTGCAGCGGACGCTCACGTGTTAACGCACGTATCTGAGCTCTACCGCTACACATGCTGCTCAGATAGGTGCGGGTTCTCGATCTGGGATTTCCGCTTGAATGTGGAGTTGGTTTTCCAACACACAGCTTCTGAAATATCGGGGGAAAGAAGCATCTAAGTTACATTGTGAAGTCTCAGGGACACATTCAATCAGAGCAATGTGAGATCCTGCTATGTGGAGTAATTCGAATTTGATATCCATGTAAGTAGCAACGCCTCAACAATGCAGCACATGCAACAATTATCACCACTTGCGTTCACACCCTGGCACGCAATTACATTTGGCGTTCACATCCTGGCAATCCGTCACCAGAGTGCTTCGCTTGAATGTCACAGAAAAGATCTCCAGACTCCTAATCTGAGGGGTAAGGCATCAAATTATGGAAAAATTATAGATCAACAATGTCATCCATTTGCTGTGTGCAATGACACGAACGAGCACACCTGCTTCGGGAAATACCTTGTGGATCTGAGTCCACCGTTTCTGTCTCCACAGTATTCAGAGTTACGGTTTATGCACTACACGTGTTAGTACAGCATCCGGTATCATTAAAGATGGGCCAGAGAGAGATAGATGGAGAGGGAGAAGGAATAAGAGATGGGAGGGGAGGGGAGACAGCAGTCAGGGGGAGAGGTTTAGTGCCTCAGGGGCATGGCTATGGGGGAGGGGTGGAGCTAGGAAGAATACATTGTTAGGAAAGTGGTTCTGTGTGTCTCAGTAGGTAGAGCATGGTGTTGACAACGCTTAGGTTGTGGGCTCAATTCCCGCTGGGACCACATATACTGAAAAAATTTATGCATTCAGTTCTGTAAGTCACTTTGGATAAAAGCGACTGCTAAATGGCATATATTAAATGCCATATATTATAAAGTGAGGAGGGAGATATATAGAGGAATAGGAATGGAAACAGGGGCTCGTGAAGAATGGTATCGGAGTGGGGCAATAGATGAGTGATCGGCTTAGTCACAAATCAACTCTGATGTGTTAGAAATTCATTACGTAGGAACAGCGATCACAAATTCCACACTTCCATCTCTGCATCGAAGATGACTACCATTCAAAGGAATGCAAGCATTACAATGTACTATACTGTCAGCTGTCAAGAGTCCGACCGTTGCATTGCAGAAATGCAAATCACGGCATTGCAGAAATGCAAATCACGGCAGCTGAAATATTAATACAGCCAATAGGGTATTATCTCTCTTTAATGCGACTTATAAATTATCAGGTTGACACTAGCATTCACTTTTAATTGTGCTGGGCTCTAAGGAAATTCCCATCGGTTCAGCTGCTGTGGGTAGGAGTGCTGGGGGAGATCTTCACGAAACATTGATAGATTTTTGGCCCCATCACCACAAAGTTAAATAACATAAGAACATAAGAATACATAATGATGAGAACAGGCCATTCAGCCCATTTAGGCTCGTCATGTCCTAATATAAAGAGAATCCAGTACTGCATCTAGCCTAGACTTGAATAGCCCAAGTGTTTCTGCCTCTACTACCTGACCTGGCAAGCTGTTCCAGGCATTGAACCTCAACCCTCTGTGTGAAGAAAAACGTCCTAATATCCATGTGGAATTTGCCTTGAACTAACTTCCACCTGTGGCCTCTTGTTCTGCTGACCCCACTTATCTTAAGTTCTCCACCAACGCATAGTTACAAGGAAAGAAATATAACTCAGGTATCTCCATGCAGCTCGCCTGTCGAATCTTAAAGGTGAGTCCAATGCCCACACATTTTCACACGTTCAGATAACGGAAGCCTGCTCCCTTCCCCTAGGTCTTGTTGCCTGGAGACAGCCGTGAAAGACGCAGGGTTGACCGTTAACTTGAATCGATGCACAGTTAAGCCCCCCCTGCCTCCCCCTGCCCCCCCTGGGTAGCTCCGCTAAGATCCCTCGCAGGAAGTTACAGTCGCAGTCCATCATTTCCGACCGTGGCATCCTGCGTGAATGTATAAGTGATCATTAGGCACGCATCGACGCAGGAGCCCTGGAGTTCAGATCTCTGCATTAACCCACATCACCTCGCCTTTTTACCGTCCGCTTTTGGGCAGGTGATTTACAGCTGACAGGGAAGTGGGAGGGGGAGGAGGGGGAGGGGAAGGGGAACCAGACCCGGGCCACAACACCGCCAAGCTCCTGGAGCACAGCAACCAAAAATACCCCCTAATGGAAAGTGACAGACTTTCAGGATCATGGGTTTTACGGCGACCCCAAAATGTATCAGCCTCATGAATATTGCTCCTGATATCCCTTTTATTAGGATGGCTTCCCCTGACCTGCTGTCGTCTCCTCTCACAGAGCACAGGATGCTTTTTTCCCTCTCTTTCCGTGGCTTTCTGTATAATTGGTTACTCGATTGGAATATTGAATATCTGCCTCCTGTCATGTTCACCCCTTACCTGCTGTTGAATGGGAAGATCTGTTTGGCCGCGTGATGACAATTGGGGTTCTGTTAACTAACCTTTACCTTCCTCAGTGTAGTGGGAAACCTTTAGCAGCAAGCTAAGCTCCCTAAAAATGATGTGCAATACAAACACATATATTTATTTCTTCATATGGTTCTGTGTGGCTCAGTAAGTAGAGCATGGCGCTGACAACACTTAAGTTGTGGGTTCAATTCCCACTGGGACCACATATACTGAAAAATGTATGCATTCACTACTGTCCCTTTGGATAAAAGCGTCTGTTAAATGGCATATACTGTATTATGTGCAATACAAACACATATATTGATGTTAAAAATGTTTACTGCACTTTGGAATGTGAAAGAGATACTGATGCTGCTGATGTGCCACTACTATAAAAAAAAAAAAAAAAAAGGTCTTGAGCCCTGAATCCATGTTTGAACATTGACTCTAAGCCCTTTGGAGAAGATGTCAACCAGTCACATGATAAGATATGTCTCTCAAACCCTGACAACGAGGAAGAGCCCACCTTACAAGGCTCCAAAGACCTCCCTGTTCTCAGCCCACCTTACAGGGCTCCAAAGACCTCCCCGTTTTCAGGTGATCCCTGTCGAAGTTCGCTCCCGAACCAGAGACGCAGAGCACGCATCGATCAAGGTTAGTCTACAAGGCTACTGATGGACTCCAACCTTGGGCCTTGAAAGGGTAGAAATTTGCAAGAGACAAGACAGATATCACACCAAGCTGGGTGATCGCACAGAAGGGGGTGGAGGGCGATGTGGAAGACTGATTATAATAGAATGTGACATGCTTTTGTGTTTTTTTACCTAGCAAAAAAAATTGCCTATTGGTGTGAAAGGTGTGCTATTCTGTTTGAGGGTAGAGCCTGCGACATGCCAGGCATTCTTCACACTCGTCTACATTAACATTCAGGAATCAGTTATATATATACATATATATATGTCATTTAGCAGATGCTATTACCCAGAGACTTACAGTAGTGAATGCATACATTTTTCAGTATATGTGGGTCCCCAATGGGAATCGAACGCACAACTTAAGCGTTGTTAGCGCCATGCTCTACCTACCGAGCCACACAGAACCAGCAGTTGACCCTTGTGTGTAAAGCTATTGCTTGTAAAATAGTTTATTGAGCCAACCCTCCCAAAGGTTCCAGTTAACTGAACACTACCTACTGGGAATTGGTGGAAGTAGAGGAATTAAGCCAGGCTACCTCAACCAAAATATTGCTTCTGGGGGAAAAAAATGTTACACACAAAGCGAAGACTGAATATTTCCCCAGTGTCCCATCTTGTGCATGCCAGCAGTAAGTCCGTGAGGAGGGCACAGGGTGTTTAAACATTGCGCCATTGGCTGCGTAATCAGGGATGAATTTAAGCTAGCGCCACCGTGCTGCCAGAACACCCAGATATTTAAACGTGAGCTCTTATAGCTCATCTTTACAAATGACGTTTGTCGCATTGGAGGTAATTAGGTGTTCAACAGAACCTCAGCAAAATGAGGCGTGTTTTGCATTCTAACAAGATGTTTATTACAGGGGCTGGGGGATAGCGTAGCAGTCTAACGCACCCATATTTGGCTGGTCCTGTACAAGTGTGAGCTGCCTATCAGGGACACGGTTCGAAACCTGTCTCTGCCAGACCAGCCCTGGCTGTTAGCCCCAATCAGGGGCGGTGTTTGGCTGTCCGCTCCTGGGGGAGGGGGGAGGGTGGTCGGCATGAAGTCACTGTGAAGCACGTAAGGGTGTCTCCAGAAAGGTGGTCAGTGAGTTCTGTCTTGAAGGAGGAGTAGCTTGCCCCAGAGACGGGCGGTGAGTTTGTGGGGGTAGGGTTAATCAATAATTGGCTTCCAAATTGGGGAGAAAAACAGGGAAAAATCAGAAACCAGAAGAAAAAAAAAGGTATTTATTACAGATTGCAAGCAGCTGCAGGTCTCTGGGTATGGTAGGGTGGCTGGCCAAGAGGAGCGGCCCATCCTGAATGAAATTGGTCAAATTTGGTGAAGGAGCACGATGGATTAGCACTGATTAGAGCTCCCAAACACAGATTGCTCAAGTCCCTACAGCACAGCAACACTCACGCCAACTGAAATGAGAACCTATGGTAAGGCTCATGATATTGGCCTGCTTTTTAATGAAGAGTGATATGCACTTTAATAATTCATTAATTGATTAATTCATAATTATAATTTAATTTTTTGTGAAGTTATTTTGTTTTTAGTTTACTTTGTTATGAGTTATTTTCAGTATCCAGTGATTACAACTATTGGTGTGGGTTGCAAAGATAAACCAAAAAACAACAACACAAGGACCCAACATAAAATACTTAAAAATAAAGAGAAAATAAACTACATTTCACAAATAGGGCCCAGCCATTCAAGATGATATAGTACAACTGATCTCTGTGCAGCTTTGATATCAACCTCCACAAAACTAAACTTTAGCAACAAACTTTCCAAAAAAACATTTCAACAGGGCATTACCCAGAACATGCATGAGGGTACCAAATGCACTTTGATGTATTAATAATGTTGCCTGTTGCACTATCCCTCTACTGCACTAGTACACTGTCTGTGTGTGTTCACTGTGTGACTAACTGCACTGCAGCAACACCAAGAAACATTCCTACACACTTAAGAGTGAACGGCCATAAAGACACTTCTGATTCTGATTCTGAAATGCCCACCTAGAGCACCTGCCACACGTTTTATTATCTTTTTAATATTCATTTTCAAGCAAAGGCGTCAAATAAACTCTGTTTATACACATTTTACATGGTTGGCTTGCCTGAGTTAGGTATATTTTTAGCTCTATTCACATTCAAAGCATGAAGCCTTTGAATGCTTTGAAACAGCTGTTCCCCAAATAAAAGTTAAACTGAGAGGGACACTTCTAGCGTGTACGAGCAAGCACACTTTACACGGTTGGCTTACTTGGTTAGCTCTAAAAAAATTTTATTAAACATTGTGCATTTGCATTCAAAACATGAAGCTCCCTGGCCCCAAAACCAAATTTAAACTGAGAGGGACACTTGTAGCATGTATGAGTAAGCACACTTCACAGAGCCACACTACACAGCATCCCCTCCCAGTACGCAGTAAAGCCACACCAGAGCTAAGCTTCTGTTCTCAGCAGGGGCTCCTGTTGCTGTTGCAGCTCTCCAAACACACAGAGAAGTGGTGTAGAGAGAGAGAGGGCCGGAGTAATATGGGAAATAAAATACATCAGTCCCAACGCTGGTGGTGAGTTCTTAATGGCATCGTTCCTCTACTGTAAAAATCTCCTCGTAAAACTATGAAACTTCAAATATAAAAATGTTCAAATATTAAAAACAATCCAACTAAGAACTGACACAGTCTTCATCCGAGGCATATTACAAGATATAATTTGGACAATAACATGAAGCAAAAAAAATAATTATAATAATTATATATATATATATGCACACACAAATATACAGTACATAATATATATGTTTGTACAAAATGCACTGGTTGTGCAAGGGTGCCAGACTGCTTTGTCGAGGCATTACTTAAGCAGCCTGATGTCTGACAAGCAGTCTGTGTGTGTGTGTGTGTGTGTGTGTGTGTGTGTGTATGTGTGAGTGTGTGAGTGTGTCTGTGTGTGTATCTGTGTGTGTCTGTGTGTGTCTGTGTGTGTCTGTGTGTGTGTGTGTAGTGTGTCTGTCTCTGTGTGTGTCTGTGTCTGTGTGTCTGTGAGTATCTGTGCATCTGTGTCTGTGTCCCGCCTGAGCAATACTTTTACAAACTTTCCCCAGCATGCACAGACATACCAGAGGTAAAAGGCTGATGTGCATGCAAGGTGCATTCTACATCCCTTTAACTATGTACAGTCGGAATATCATATCAACACATCAATCATTCATTCAGCCGCTTGATCTCAGTGGGAGCTTTTTCAGTCGAACCGTAAAGAGAACATCCTTTATTCCACTAATAATTCAATCCATTTGCAGCTGCTCAGTAGTAGTAGTGTTATAGAATAATGAAAAAAAAAAAAAGGATTCTGCATAATCATTAATTCCACAACTATCAGAGATTGAACATGAGCACGCAACAAAGAAAACAATGTCACTTTTAAACCTTTTTCCCTTTCATGCCTATAGCCGTCAAGTTAAATTTCCATCTCGAAGGGCCTCCCGAGTGGTCTATCGGTTACAACGTTCGACGCTGGCCACTGTGACTGGGGTTCGATTCCACCGGCCGCACCAGTCGGCTCTAGCGGGAGTGCCACTAGGGGGCGGCAATTGGCTGTCTGCCCCAGGGAGGGGGGAGTGAAGCTGACACAAGCTCACTGCATATAGGAGTGGCTCTGGAGTACCGGAGTTACGGTGATGGCTTGGCAGGTTCCGGCTTGGAGGAGGCGGGGCCCAGCCACATGTCACTGCCGGTATCAGGACTACGGCAGCAAACTCGTAAGATATATGAGGGAGTGGGATAATTGACGTGAAAAAGGAATGTATAATTGGACACAAAAAATGGGGAGAAAACAGCAGAAAAAGAAAATGGAAGAAAAAAATCTTGTGAGGTTAACTAATAGTCCGTTGGTACAGAGTGAAAATGAAGGTCCGTGTGTCTCGTCTGTTCTTTGCAGTGGTAAAGATCGTCTCGGTGTCACTACCTATTATTCTACATATGTAGCAGACTTGCAGAGAGAAAGTGAATTGGCTTAAAAAGGTTTATGCAAAACTCCCGTCTATTGAATGAGACACATTCAGCCCACTTTGAAGAAACGGTTTCACAAAAACCTTCACAAAAACCGCCAAGCCCTTTTTAGCTTGGCGTCGTTTCATTTGGAACAGGGGCGATATCCGAAAGGGGATGGGAGCCGCGTTGTTCAATCATCCTCTAAGAGGGCACTTCCTGCAGGCCCGGGTTAATCCCTTTTTAATTCCAAAATTATATTTTCCAGCAAAATCTCGCCGCTTGCTTGCTCTGGTGTCCTTGTACTTAATGCACAAAGCCTAATTGACTTGATTGAGTTAGAATTTCAATGCCAGACACTCTGGGACTCTTTCAACAATACTGCATGCAAATGAGGTAAAAATGAAAACCGCTTGAAATGCAGAGTTAATACACTTCTCCGGCTGAGACAGATTTTGTAATTCCTCGGCAAAGCGGTGCAAACTAAAGGAAAGAAACACCTGGAGAATTGACTCACACAGCAGCCATCTTACCAAACACATCACACAGCCACAGGACGATAGGCCATAGGCCCCTGGCTGGCTTGGCAGCATTACAAACAATTTTCAAGTGACTTTCAAGGGCTCAAAATATGCAAAATCCCTCAAAATGCTCAGAAAGCTCAGAATGACCAATGAGGTCATTTCAATGCTGACGGACACCTTTAATATTGCCAAAGTCATACATTTGTGAAAAATAATAAATAACAATAATAATAGCTGTAATATTCACATGTATTTTGAGACAGGTCTTTGTGAACATATTTTAAAATAAATTATTCCAGAAATGACCATTTCTGGATATGCACCAAAACAGCAGCCATGCAATGATAGCTCGATACAGCTAGAAAGTATAGAATTTCATATTTGCAGACCAGGGCACGTTCTGTAGCATCAGTACTGTTACTACAAAGGGAGCGTCCTTCAGAACTGGCTTTGTCAATATGCAGTGCGAGAGGGGACCTCGGATAATGTAGCGGTCTAAAGCACCTCGCTTTGTGTGCGAAGCAAATGCATGCTGCCTATAACAGTCGCAGTTCGAAAACCCGACTGCGCCAGACCAGACCAGCCCTGGCTGAGAGCCCCGATCGGGGGCGGCATTGGGCTGTCTGCCCCAGGGGGAGCATGAGCCGGCACAAGCTCACTGAGAAGTGCCAAGGGAGTCTCCAGAGAGCAGACGGATCATCGCCGAACTCTGGGAATTAGCTTGTCCCGTGGTGAAAGGCAGCAAGTTCATGGGGGAGGGTGAATCTAAATAAATAGAGGGTATAATTGGCCACTAAACTGGGAGAAAAATTGGAAACAAAAATGTTGAATATGCAGTGCGAGAGAAGGCCTGATTCCTCATGGACAGTGTTGCAGTTTAACGTTTATGCTCCCTCCACTGCCCATATCTGAGCAGGGTCACGGTCGTTTCCCACCGTCTGCTCTGAACACTCTCAGCGGTTTGTTTAATAGCCCTTTAAAAAAGGCTCCAAAAAAATGGTCTCTTGTGTGCCGCGCCATTTCCTTTGACAACTGCTGGCAGTGAAAATACGTTCCCTCTTTTCACAGAGAACGAGGGAACAGACGTGTACAGAAGGGGAAATGCAGTGGAGCGCAGTGGATTGTGGGCCTTGCACATTGCTGACATACAGATGTGCGCAGCTTCAGTTTACAGACATGTTCGCTGAAACAAGGCTCAGAGCAACACTGACCGACAACATGGTCCTCGTTCCAGTATGTGTGTGTGTGTGTGTGTGTGTGTGTGCTCGTGTGTGTGTGTGTGTGTGTGTGTGTGTGTGTATGTGTGTCTGAGACTTCAAATCGAAGACTGACTGAAAGCACAATTAGAATAAGCTTGCTTTTGTTTCTGCAATGCTGATGAGAAATCAGCCCCCGGGGGAATAGGTCCTGTTTCAGGACACTCAGTCCTGAGCTGTGTGGGCCAATGAGAACTGCACTTGAGTCCAACACGCAGATCACCTGACTCTCTCTCCGAGTCAAACACACAGATCACCTGCCTCGCTCTCTGAGTCCATACCCAGATAACCTGACTCAACACACAAATCACCTGACTCGGTCTCCTGGCAACACGCAGGTCACCTGACTCACTCTCCAACACGCAGGTCACCTGACTCGCTCTCCAAAACACAGATCACCTGACTCTCTCCTTGGCAACCTGTGGATGACCTCGCCGCACCCTGTCGTGGAGACAGAGAGAGCCGCCAGATATCGACCCCTGGACTGCAAAGTTACAGCCTTCCAAACGACAAAACAACTTCTATCGAGGCGTTGGAAGAACTTAATTCACTCACTTAAATGTATCAGGGCTATGGCAAGTGGCAGTAAACTACATCTACTTTTCAAGGACCAGCTCCAACAGTGGTGTGGGAGTGTAAAAATACACAAGATTGGCCACCTGCCCAGATACATGCAGGGAATGAAATTAGCTCTATTGGGGGTGGTGAGGTGGGGTTAAAACACACGTATGTCGTCTAATACGTCACACTTAACCCCTGAATGAGTGTTGGGCTCAGGCCAAACCACTCTACACCTAACAGACTAACCACAACAACCAAAACCTGCCAAAATCTAACTGAGGAGCCTCTGAGTTCTGACTTTGAGAGAGAGATGGACATACAGTGGCGTGAAAAAGCCCTTCTTGATTTCCTCTATTTTTGCATATTTGTCACACTGAATGGTTTCAGATCTTCATACAAAATGTAATATAAGACAAGGAGAACCTGAGTAAACACAAAATACAGTTTTAAATTATCCTTTCATTCTCCTTGTCTTATATTACATTTTGTATGAAGATCTGAAACCTTTTAGTGTGACAACTATGCAAAAATAGAGGAAATCAGGAAGAGGGCAAATACTTTTTCACAGCACTGTAACTGCCGCCAACCTTTTGAGTTGGGCTCTCCAGCAACAGTGAATCTCAGCGCATTGCATTACATTATTCATTCGCTTGGCAGAGACTCTTATCCAGGGCAACTTACATAATTTACAAATTGCCTATCGCCCATTTATACAGCTGGATATTTAATGAAGAGGCTCAGGTCAAGTGTCTTGATCAAGCATCCACTCTGTCTCTGCCGTATGCACAAAATCAATGTGAAACGTCGTCATAAAGTCAACAAATTGAGCTGCTTCATTTTTGTACTGTTTTGCATTGATGAGATGGATTTATTTATTTTTTGTTTCTGATGTTTTCCTGGTTTTCTTCCAATTTGGTGGCCAATTATACCCTCTATTTCTTTTGATTCGCCCTCCCTCATGAACTCCCTGCCTGTCACTAGGGGTCAAGCTAATACCCCGAGGCCAGCAATGATCCGCCTCCTCCGAGACAGAATTCGCCCACATACTTTTGCGCTTCTCAGCAAGTTCGTGCCGGCTCTCCCTCCCCCCTGAGGCAGACAGCCATTCACCGCCCTCAATGAGGGGCTCTCGGCTAGGGCCGGACTGGCGCAGTTGGGTTTCAGACTGCAGCTGTAGTTGGCAACTTGTATTCCGGGTGAATGCGCTACATCAGCCCAAACTCTCTCCACAACGGTTTCAAAGGCACCTGACACGCTGCTTGGGTCACCACGACGATGAATTGCCTTTGAATAGGAACGTTAACCGGCGTCACGTTTGGAGCGCGAGATGAGGGGGTGCCAATCTGAACTCATTTAACCCTTAAAAACGACTTTGCCTGCTCCGTGTCCGACCCACTCTTTCCTGGAAACGGAGATTATTTGCTTTAACAAGGCGGCGGTGAGTCACTGGGCCTCTGGGTTCCCTCTGAAAGGCTCGCGGGCCACGTTTTAACTCGTAAGTAGGTTAACGGGTTTAAATAAGAAAGTAGAACAGGGCTGTGTGGCGAAATTACTCTACTTGGCAAGTAGAAAAATGTCTCCGAGTCGGACGCGTCACGGTGAGAATTTAACTGCAGAGTAATTGAATGTAGCCTCCTGTACAGACACAGCGGGAACCAGCGCGGTTCAAACGAATGTCTACGAGTCCAATTTCAGACAATGCTCTCTCTTCAAAGGTACGATCCAAGCATTAAAGGCATCGTCGATACAGAGAGTGAGACTTATAATGTGTGTATATAACTGGGGAATAAACAGTCGATATGACCGTCTGACAGTGAACGAAGGGGCGTCCGGATTATTAACAACGGCGCATAATGATTATCTATAACCCGTTGCACGCCGCGTGCGGGCTGAATAAAACAGTGCAGCTCTTTGGTTTCTTAAGTGCCAAAAAATTAAAGAAACGTTTCTAACGATTTCGACGCGCGCTTGTGACAATTAAACGTTAATGTGCTGTGGACTCTGCCCATTTAACATAATGAATCACCGCGAGCAGTCGCAAAGGCGAGGGGCGTCCCTTCCACTTTGCTGTAAATTAAAGAAGGCTATTTAACTTATGCGCGAGGAGATTTCATTTGGACCACGCGACCACTGCAAAACACAAAACAGCTGAGGAATCAGAACTATTATTGTTTTGTCCACCCCCCCAAACAACAATATAATTGAAATATGAGTTTGCGCAGCAAGGGAATAATTTATGAGCCAATTTTGCCTCGCTCGCTAAAAGCTGTCTCAGGTCTTAGATGGCATTCTCTCAGCTTTTTAGTTCCACAGTGAAAACAAATCAAGTTTGAACCTCAAATCAAGCTCAGATCAGATCATAAGACTCAATAATCATTAGCGAGGTTTTAAAATGTTTATTTATTTTTTTAACGCATAATTAATTTCACATCATTCCCCGTTGTTTTGCGTACTTGGAAACATCACTCGTTATTATATATATAGTTATTATATAACAAAACCATTATTAAACTTTTCGCCTTGTTTGAAGAATAGTCGTACAGCACTGTTTACCGAACTTAGGCGCTCGATCTCGCCTGTAGCGATACTGACCGAGGACAGGCGAGTCAGCGAACACGGACCAAGAGATGTCATTGCCGACAGACTACCTGATGGTTGCAAAATTGTTTGTCAAAGACTGTCACAGTGAAATGGAATGGGACCTCCAGGCTGTATGCTTACCTATGCTTTGTGTAGGTCACACAGACGACATGCAATCGCAGGCTCAGAGCACAACGCCCTTCTCCCTCTACTAAAATGACAATTCAGTTTTTATGCTGAGCAGTTGAACTAGGCTCGGCCAAATTCGGCCCACAAAGTTACATTAGATATAGTTCACACGATCAGTTTATGTATATAAACAGGGCAAAACGTCTGTATAAAAGTAGCGTTTAGTGTGGACTAACGAGGCCGGACGTAGGCTACACACTGCCTTTAGGAGAGCACGGGAAACAAGTTTTAACGAGCACAATTGGCAATTCTGATGGCTGTCAACATGCACCGCATAGGCGTTTGTGCTTTGCGCGCTGCCTTCAAGCTTTAAGTTGTGTCTGTAGTGCGCTTTGCTGGGCTTGCCTCATTTACCCCGTGTGTTTTTCTAGCAGCACACCATCTGGAAAACATCGTCTTTGCCGGTACAGAATTGGACAAAATTTCATTTTTCTGTAAAAAAGTGAACGCTATGCTGCCGAATGCGGTACAGTACTTGAGGAGTTCTGCAAGCAGGGTTATATAAGTGCGATGCTCCGTCTACATTCGTTATAGCGCACAATGACGGTGCAGCACTGACATTCTCGTGTGTGAAAATGAAGCTCTAAGCCAGGGGTGTCCAAACTTTTTCCACTGAGGGCCAAATACAGAAAAATATACGAAAGGCTGGGCCACTATTAGAGCGCTCCCTTTTCTGTCGACGGGGTGCTACGCGAAAATAATTATTGCGCCCTTCGGATGATCTGTCGACGGGGGGGGGGGGTGCTACGCGAAAAAGCTGAGACCAGTTCGTGTATTTCGCGGAGTGTTCAATGAATACGGGTGGCTCCACTAGTGGTGAAACTAAGAATTACAACTCAGTCAAGTGCAAGTTTCATGCGCGGGCCATATTCCATTATATTGGAATGCGGCCGCGGGCCAATTATAAATGGACCGCGGGCCGCAGTTGGCCCGCGGGCCGTAGTTTGGACACCCCTGCTCTAAGCCATGTTTTTGTCAGTCAACAAGCTACTTAAGATGGTACAATACGTGCGCGCAAGGCATGCCGGTACAGTAAAGAAGCAGCACAAAGTCGTTTTTTTGGAAGCAGGATATCAGCCTCGTTTATTCATCCAAACAAACAACTTTAGCATATTTAACTTTGGTTATGGCCTCTACGCTAATGGGAAAAGATTAGGTTCCGCCTCATAAACGGTCTTTGAAGAAATGACATAACGAACTGTGACGGAATCAAATATTTTCATAAATAATGAGCCGCTAATGGGATTTGCATACCTCAAACAGAAATCAAGATAAGCTAAATGGTCTGCTAATGCAATGAAAGAAAGTGTAAAAGCATCTTTAGCACTGCCGGTAATTGTCACGCGGTGGGTCAAACTCATTTTTCTTGCGACAAATGACTTGCTGCTAACTCTAACCTTGTTTAATCCACTCAGACGATAATGAGGTCGCTCGCTCCTCGCCCATTGGCGTGAACCACGATGAATCTGGGTTAGACATTCTCCCTTTTTATCGTGAAATCCTGAGAAGACTCATTTTCATAGAGGTAGTGGTGGACGAAGTACACAAACACTTTAACTTGAGTAAAAGTACAGACATCCTGATAAAATATTACTCCAGTAAAAGTAAAAAAAAGTCCTACATTTAACCGTATTTGCCTTTGACATGTAGGGGAGTGAAAGTAAAAATAAAAGTAAATCAAATTTATTTGTAGAGCGCTTTTCACAAATGCATTGTCACAAAAAGCTTAACAGAAGGGAACCCTGGCCTAGACCCCCCCCCAAAGCAAGCCTAAGGCAACAGTGGCAAGGAAAAACTTCCTTGATAGGGAGAAACCTTGGGAGGAACCAGACTAAAAGGGGAGGGGGCCCATCCTCTTCTGGCCGGCACAGGGTGTGTCCAAATAAGACCGTATCATGGTCAGTCCAAAGGTGACGCAGGGCTTTTAGTAAGGCTTAAGTAAGCACAAATACTTGAAAAATGTACTTAAGTACAGTAATAAGTAAAGGTACAGTAAATGTACTTCATTAGTGTCCACCACTGCATAGAGGGAATCTGATTCCATCCGCCTGGCACCCATATGAATATGGATAGAACAGAATATTCTTTATTGCCATGTTACACAAGGTAATTGGAATTTGTCTTTTCGCATATCTCTCCTAAAAGAGGTCAGAGCGCAGGGTCAGCCATAGCACGGCGCCCCTGGAGCAGTTTAGGGGTTCAGTGCCTTGCTGAAGGGCACTTTGGCAGTGCCCCAGGAAGTGAACTAGCCTCCCTCCAGTTTCCAGTTCCAGTTCCAGATACATGCAGGTATATCTGTGGTCCCGTGGGCCTCAAACAGTCAAAAGAACGAGGACAAATCGAGGGCTTAGGTTAAGGCATGCCCTAATATGAGTTTGATCATTGAAAAATGTGAAAAAGGTAATAAAATGTAAGAATGGATAATGACTATGCACTTTCTTAGATTTTTATTTATTTATTTTTTGCAAATAGTTTCCCCCTCATGCCTCATTTGCGCTTTGAGAAAAGGGTTCATACATTCTCAAGCCACAAAACTTCATCTCAAATGGAAACTGTTTTGCAACTTAACAATTTATGGAACCATTACAGACAGTATCCACACACTGAGCAAATTATAAAGATGGCAAAGAACCAAGGCATACACATATTGCATGAAACATTACGTTGCATAAATCCAGCAGAAAAATACAATGAATTTAATTTCAGAGCCATACGATTGTCAAACACACAGTCATACCTGTGTTGGTGCGGTAGGTGCCAGTGTGTCCCGGGGGCAGGGGGTCGCCCTGGCTCTGGCTCAGACTCCTCATGGGGGGTTTCTGGTACACCCTGTCCTCATAGATGGGGTCGATGTGGTGGTCGGGGGACTGCAGGGGCCGCAGCTCGGTCCCCAGGTGGCTGTGCTGACTGCTGTACGAGCCCCTGGATCCTGTCGCGATGCAAAACAAAAACAAAACGTCACAAACTTTCATATCTTTAAAGTAAGTAAGGCTGGGCACGGGTGCACAGGGTTCATCAATAAAAATAGAATGCATCAATATTCAATCAAACATCATCTAAAAAATAAGATAAAAACATAAACAGGAACATAGGGTGGCTATGGATGACTAAAAAGCCTGCCTAAACAGGTGAGTCTTTAATTGGCATTTGAAAAGTTCTGAGGGAGCTTGATCAGGGGGAGGGCGTTCCAGAGCCTTGGGCCGTCACCTCAAAAGCTCTGTCCCCTTTCGTTTTTAGTCTGGTCCTGGGTACGACCAGGAGCTCCTGGTCGGATGACCTCAGTGACCGGCTGGATGAGTAGGATGGGTATCTTTAGTAGTATAGTAGTATAGTAGTATCTTTGCGGATGGGACGATTCCATTTAACGATTCACACCACATCACACCACAGCACTTACTGCTTATGATCATTGGGAGAGAAAAAAACTTGATTAAGGCAGTTTGTCGCCACGTACGATTAACGGCTTCGATAACGCGCCGACCATTGGCACCTGCCGTTCCTGCGTTTATCGATCACGTTGTTAAATTTCTGTTCCGCTCGGCGACGGAGAGCGACCGTACATCAGAACTGACCGCAGAGCATGAGAAGAGGAGGCGATCAATACCGGCTCTCCCTCCCTCCTCGGGTGAACACGCTGGTGGCTCCAGAGAAAAGGCCAGCGATGCGCTCAGTGGAGGGAGGGAAGCTCAGGCCCCAGTGTTCAGATCTGCCCATCAGTGATGCAAGGGAATGGGGGGGGCATTACGCTGATCTATTCATCTCTGAACCAATAATATTATATACACTAGACTTAGTGAATGCATATGTAGTAGTGAATGCATATGTTTTTCAGTATATGTGGTCCCAGTGGGAATTGAACCCACAACCCAAGCATTGCCAACGCCATGCTCTACCTACTGAGCCACACAGAACCAAGCTCTATCTACTGAGACACACAGAACCATGCTCTACCTACTGAGCCACATGGAACCACACGCAACCTACTGAGCCACACGGAACCACACTCAACCTACTGAGACACACAGAACCACACTCTACCTACTGAGACACATGGAACCACGAAGCCACACAGAACCACCCTCTACCTACTGAGACACACAGAACCACACTCTACCTACTGAGCCACACAGAACCACACTCAAGCGTTCCTTCATAAAACATCCATACATGCAAAAATCCTTCTAAATGCCCCAGAAATACATCCAATAGCTCAGAAGGGTGCGTGAACCATGTCCAAAAATGTTATGACCAAAAAAAAAAACATTTTGTCGTACAAGTTTTCTGCCAACTGCAGTGAGCTTTGTCCTCATTTCTGAGTAACATATTCAAGCTCGGGGGCCTTTTCCCTCTCTGCACTGTGAGCCCCCATGGAGCCAGGAAAGTTGGGAAAAATTCACCCAAAATAAAAAGAACAGAACTCTGAATGTGTGTGACTCCAAGTTCTGGGCCAATGCAGTGCAGAGCGATCGAATCAGGGACTGGGAGAAGTGAGAATGAGGCTTTCACCTTGTGTGCGTGGTAGGCCCAGTCACGCAGGACTACAGAGAGCCATAATTCCATTAGAGGGGAGATCATTTCTCTCTTCACGCCGGGCCTCGAATCTGCGTTACTTTTTCGGTGGAATGTAATTCCCCCCAAATTTACAGACAATGAGAACCTGGAGTTTCAGCCCCTCTCTCTCCCTCTAATCACCTTATCAGCATCAGCCAGCTGTTTCCTAACCTGATTCCTCTGTGGTGGGGGGAGATCTGTGGGGATAAGTGAGTACTCGCTAAACCCAATAGAAACCTTGCCTTGTTCCCAACAAGGTGGGAAAAAAAAATAGTTTTTTTGTGGGAGCCCCAGGACGTGGGAGGACGGGCGGGGGAGGAGGAGGGGCTTGATCCGTCCATCAGAATTAGAGGAGAGCGCTGTTTCCCCAAGAAGGCCCGCATCCGTATTCTACACCGGGAGCTCGATGGAAATGCCACTGAAGGATGGGAGAAAAAAAGAGAGTAAATAAAACAGAATCAGACAAAACTCTGTCGGCCATGCTGACAACAGGCCTTACAACCAAACGGAAAAACATCTGAAGGCGAACTCGCTCACGAAGCCTCTGACATGAGCGCTGGGGTTTGTGCGTCTTCCTGGACGATTTGGACAGGCAGACTTTTGTTGTTCACCTGTGAATGTTCACCTTACTGCCCACCTAACCATCGCTCCATTGGACAGGAAAGGCCTACATGCATTCTGAAATACTATCGCTCTGTTGTTAAAAAAATAACTTCAAAAAGTAAGCATCCATTTTGAGGGGGAAACTACTTGCAAAAAAAAACTATCAATCAAAGAAAGTGCATAGTCATTACCCATTCTTAGTTCTAAAGTTTCTTTCAAATTCTTCAATGATCAAACTCATATTAGGGCATGCCTTAGCCTAAGCCCTCAATTTGTCCTCGTTCTTTTGACTGTTTGAGGTTCTGACATTAGCATATGTCCGGGAAGACTCGCTTCAAAAAGCGAGAGATTCAACAACCAACCTAGAATTCCTTTAACAACTAGTGGCTCCTGGTGCCTGAAACTGAAATTGTGTCTTTAGAAAATCACAAGATGGTAATTACTGTCTAACGGGAGTCACAATAGTGAGAGACGGCCTGAGAGCGGGGCTGAATCAAAGCCAGGCATAATCACTTTTTAATCGATTTGCTCTTAATCTACACATGAGAACGTGTTCTTTCCTTTCTCCTGAGGAGAGCGGGCTTGGCCAAGGCCCTGCGATGCTTTCAGAGCCACACAGAGCAGCCACTTCAGGGACAAATAAACCCATAAAATAACAGTTAGGTAAATCACACCAGAGCAAAAGGCCCACGTGCCAAAGCAAAGAATACTTTACATATCATATAAATATTGTTACTTCTCTGCGTTTCTTTGTAAAACTGTTTGCATTCATTACGCGGTGTCTTACAAATTAATTTGCACTTTGAGAAAAGGGTTCATAAATTCTCAAGCCATAAAACTGTTACTTCGTCTCAAATGGAAACTGTTTTGCAACTTAACAATTTATGGAACCATAACAGACACAGTATCCACACACTAATAATAAAGATGGTAAAGAACCAAGCCATACATATTTGTATTAAACATTATGTTGCATAAATCCAGGAGAAAAATACAATGAATTTCATTTTAGAGCCATACCAATTGTGTCTGTGTTGTTTCAAGTTAATTTGCATTGCATCTATTAGCTCAATATTTACCAACATTAGCATTAATATAATAACGTTACACCCCCAGAGCTTGAACAGGTTGACAAAAATATCTGCCGTCAGACTGTCTTACTTCCTTTGCCTTCGCTCTTTCAACTCTATGACTTTCACCCGCTCTTGAACAGTCTTCCCTACGTTAAGAACATCTCATATCCGCTGACGTGAGCTTAGGGACAGTTTCACAGACTCTACATTGTGAAATGACAGCATTTTGCTACACTGAGTCCTCCATTCACTTCGATTACAGTTTCTCTCAAACTCCTTCCCTCAGACTCAAACGTCCTTGGGGTTTAATGACACACATCAGTTGCCCTCCTAAATGAACAGAGATCCCCAAAAGCTCTACATCATCAAAAGACAGAAAACCTAATGCAGCAAATCCACTGTAAAGAATGGGCGGTCTAATGTACTTCACAAGTCCCTCCTGTAATTGCCTTCAAACATGATCGACCTTGGGGCCCGGGCCCACAAAGCCCCAAGGTCCACCTTTCGATAACGGGGGAAACCAACGGGCTGTGGAGTCCTGTCCCGGCGCACCATGGCTGGGGGTGGGGGAGGGGCAGAGGTGGGCACCGACACTTTATTTGAAGAATCAGATTTTCTCCCATTTTCGCCCAATTTAGTAGCTAATTACACCCTCTCTTTTTCATGTCAATCCCCCCCTCATATTGTGAGTTCGCTACCATAGCCCTGAGACCGGCAGTGACAAAGGCGATGTACCGCCTCCTCCGAGTCGGCACGCGCCAAGCCGTCGACCGCAACTCCGGTACAAGGAGCCACTCCTATACGCAGTGATCTCATATCGGCTTTCCTCCCCCCCTCCCTGGAGCGGACAGCCAATTGCCGCCCCCTAGTGGCACTCCCGGCCAGAGCTGGTGGAATCGAGCCCCGGTTGCAGTGGCCAGCGTCGAACGTTGTAACCGCTACACCACCCGGGAGGCCGCCACGCGATGCACTTTAATCAGAGGGACCCCAGCGGGGTGCAGCCAGCGGGTGAAGGCCGGTTTGGGGCTGTCGCCCCGGGATGCCGTCCCCCCGCACCCCGCCTCCCGTCGTCTGTCTTGGCCCGAGTGACAGGCGACGCGGCGGGAAATCGATAGAGCCGCGCACGCTCTCAGAATATCAGGTTTCAGGTTCTTTAGATAATGAACTGCTGGGGGAACGCTCGATGTCTAACTGTGCGAGAGGAAGCTTGTCAGATCAGAAACAGTGAATCGGCCGTCAGTCCTCTCCCTGAAGTTAAAAACAACCCGTCTCCAGAGCCAGTTCTGTTTTCTCTGTTTTACGTGATTTTAATTCTCATTTTTAGATCGAGAGAGACTGCCTGACATCCTCAATATATATATATATATAATTTTTTTTTCCTTTTTTTTTTTTTTGCAAATCACACATACATTCAAAATTATATATAAATATGTATTCTTTTTGGAAAGTATTGTTTGGGGAAAAAAATACAAAAGAGAGAAAAAAAAAATCAATTTATAGAGGCAAAACGAATTAAAGGCATAGTCTAATGCATGAGTCACACAGCTCATCCTCTTTGAAGTTGTGGCGAGCATTGTTAAGGCAAATCAGCTTTGATATCAAAGTGCTGCGGATCTTATCTCAAGACTTAAGACGGCATTAAAGCAGCCAGCCTTCCCATGGCACTTTGCATGCGATGAAAAACAAAGGAGACGTTCAGAACCAATGCAGACCCCCTGTTGCCGTCATCGCGGTACACATTTCTGCGTTATAAACAGGCCTCTCGTTGGTCTCCCATCGACTGAGATTTAACCACACACATCTCGCCAAACAACCCCATGGGGGTCTCAACTAATTCTGAAACAAAGTGTGCAATGCTCACGTCTGAAGTTTGTTCTCAAAAGCAGAAGTGATCGAATGGCTGAACTTTTAATGGCAGATGTGATAGGGACAGATTGCGCTCGATTCCAGCTGCACGTGGACGTGGATGTGATTGTGCACGTGCACAGCTGGTGAGAGTGAAAGGGCTCGGAGTCCCACAGCCACACAAACGAGCACAATGCACAGCACAGCAGGACCAATGGGCTCGGAGGAACGCCACTGCCTTGAAAAATAAATGAAAATCGTCACAGCTTGGAGTGTGGCTGCAGATGGAAGTTGCTTTATAAAAAAATTGTTTCAGATGTTTTCCGGTTTTTCTCCCAATTTGGTAACCAATTATATCCTCAATTTGTTTAGATTTTCCCTCCCCACACGCATTTGCCGCTCGTCTCTACGAGGCAAGCTAATTCTCAGAGGGCAGCGAACTCCGCCTCCTTCAAGACTGAATTCACCCACCCACATTCTGGAGACTCCCTTACGTGCTTCTCAGCAAGTTCGTGCCGGCTCACCCTCCCCCTGGGGCAGACAGCGTGATGGAAATTGCTAACTTGCGAGCACAGGAATGTTGAATTGCATGGATTGTCTCCAGGGTTAATGAGAGGAATGGGGGGTTTGGACAATTTTAATAACAAAATGAAATAATTGTTCACAAAAAACAGTATCTGTTAATCATGTGTTTTTAGGTTGTTTTGTTCTTTCTTTTATAACAGCCTGTTGTGAAGCACCTGGGGATTTCTCTGCTTTAAAGTGTGCTATATAAATAAAATTCATTATTATTATTACAATAAAATTAAATTTAAAAAATCCCCCCCCAAAAAATCACCCCAATCATTTTGCGGACACCTTTGGGAAAGTGCTCGCGCTGGACCTAACCCCCCCACAGATCGCTAGACTGACCGCGGGGGTCACCGGGAATCGCCCCACGGGTACAGCACATGCTCGATGCCTACCTGCTAGGCTGCCGGGCCTCTGGAGGGTGGCGGTGGCGTAGAGGTCGTGGGCAAGCTTGTACTGCTCGGAGGAGTGCGCCAGCCGCTTGGTGGGTGACAGGGTGGCGTAGTTGCCCACGCTGGAGCAGAGCTGGTGGGCGGGGGAGGAGGAGGAGGCATTGGGCGGGGAGCCGACGCGCAGCGGCGAGCCGGGCAGGCCAGTGGAGGACACTGTGGCGGTGATGGGCGAGCTGGTGCTGTAGGACTTGGCCAGCCGGCTGGGGGACTGCTTGGCGCGCTGCGTGGTGGCGTAGCCGGGCGCGTCCGAGGCCGAGCCCAGCCGCTGGAGCTTGGTGGGCGAGCCGGACGGCTGCAGGGAGAGCGGGGAGCTCACGCGCTGCGCCGGCAGGGTGGAGCAGGAGTAGTACGCGGAGGGGGTGGCCTGCTGGGAGTCCGGCAGGTGAAAGGCACTGCCATGGCTCTGAGCGAAGGAGTCCCGGGACTGGGACGACTCTCCCGCTGCCAGCTGGGCCGCTCGGCTCGATGTGACCTGCGGGAACGAGCACATCACACATTTCAGATTTTTTCCTGTTTTTCTCCCAATTTAGTGCACCATTACACCCTCTATTTATTTCGATTAGCTAATTCTCTGAGGGCAGCAAACTCAACTTCCTTCGAGACGGAATTCACCCATCCACCTTCTGGAGACACCCTTAAGCGCTTCTCAGTGAGTTTGTGCCGGCTCACCCTCCCCCTTCCCCCGATCAGGGCTAACGACAGGGCCAGTCTGGTACAGTCAGGTTTCGATTCCAGCTGCACGTGCACGTGGATGTGATTGTGCACGTGCACAGCTGGTGAGAGCGAAAGGGCTCGGAGTCCCACAGTCACACAAACGAGCACAATGCACAGCACAGCAGGACCAATGGGCTCGGAGGAACGCCACTGCCTTGAAAAATAAATGAAAATCGTCACAGCTTGGAGTGTGGCTGCAGATGGAAGTTGCTTTATAAATAAATTGTTTCAGATGTTTTCCCGTTTTTCTCCCAATTTGGTAACCAATTATATCCTCAATTTGTTTCGATTTTCCCTCCCCACACGCATTTGCCGCTCGTCTCTACGAGGCAAGCTAATTCTCAGAGGGCAGTGAACTCCACCTCCTTCAAGACTGAATTCACCCACCCACGTTCTGGAGACTCCCTTACGTGCTTCTCAGCAAGTTCGTGCCGGCTCACCCTCCCCCTGGGGCAGACAGCCAAACGCCACCCCCGTAATGGAAATTGCTAACTTGCGAGCACAGGAATGTTGAATTGCATGGATTGTCTCCAGGGTTAATGAGAGGAATGGGGGGTTTGGACAATTTTAATAACAAAATGAAATAATTGTTCACAAAAAACAGTATCTGTTAATCATGTCTAACAGGTCTATCAGGTCCGATCAGGGCTAACGACAGGGCCAGTCTGGTACAGTCAGGTTTCAAACCACGACTGTGATAGGCAGCTCACGCTCGTAAAGGACCAGCCAATACGGGTGCGTTAGACCTCTACGCTATTGGAGGCCCCCCAAAACCGCGCCTTTTGATGGATAAAAGTACCATCACTTTGATTCTGGCTCAACAGAATCCTCCCCCAATGTCATAATCTGTGGTTTCACTCCATTTAGCTTTTGAAGTTCTGACTGATTGTGCAATATCATGCAGAAGAGGAAGTCAAGTTTGAGGGCCTTTCAGAATGTGCAGATCTGATTTAATGTTACATTGTGTCATAAAAGTATAATTATTGAGCCATCCAGATTTATTTGTCCTGTGTGGCCTAAATGAGAGGCATACTTTCCAGCATGCACAAAATACAATAATATATAATATATGCCATTTAGCATTTATCCAAAGCGATGTGGATTAGTCTAAAGGGTTACATAAGGCAAAGCTAGTGTAGAAAAGCCTGCCTATCAATGCCTTACTGAAAATTACAATGTAGTGCAGCCGTAGAAATACAAAAACTGGGGCTGGCGGATAGCGTTGCAGTCTAATGTACCCGTAATTGGCTGGTCCTGTATGAGTGTGAGCTGCCTATCAGGGACGCGGTTCAAAACCCGACTGTACCAGACCGGCCCTAGTGGGGAGCCCCGATCGGGGGTGGCATTTGGCTGTCTGCTCCTGAGGGAGGGTGGTCGGCACGAACTAGCTGTGAAGCATGTAACTGTGTCTCCAGAAAGGGGGTCGGCGAGTTCTGTCTCAAAGGAGGCGGATCATCGCCGGCCTCAGAGAGTTGCTTGCCCTGTAGAGACAGGCGGCGAGTTCGTGGGGGAGGGTTAATCGACATAAATAGAGGGAATAATTGGCTTCCAAAAACGTATTCATATATAAATAAATAAAAATTATGCTGAGGTGTGCAGCACTTTGATTTGTAGATAAATGTTTCTAGTCTTGAGTTAACAATAGCATATTATCATTTTTGCAGGAAAAACCCCCCAAATATGATTAAACATTAACACAATGAACTACTGCACTTCCACTGCCAGGGTGCTAGAGGCTTCCGATAGTGGCATCACATCTAGTTAGGGAGAGAATCTAAGTCAACCTCGACAACCAACCAACCGACACTGTTGTGGAGCCGGCTTAAAACTCAGAGAGGATCTGTGGAAGGAGGATGCAGGCCACAAGATGAAATCCTTTATTATCCATAGCAAAGCACACACTGTTGTATAAATTGAATGTGTCAGTTCTTTGTTGTGGATCACACCAGTCATGACGGCTTTGTTGACTCGCACCAATGTCTTCCTTTATACATGGCCAGAAGATCCATTCGCATGCATGCATGCACAGACACATAAAACACTAATGCTGTATCCTAATAAAAGATAAAAACACAGCTTAAAAACTCACCAAAAAAATCTAGCCAATATGTGTCTGTGTGAGTGTGTGAGTGCGTGTGTGTGCGCTCGTGCATGCGTGCTCGTGCATGCATGTGTGTGTGTGTGTGCGCGTGTGCCTGAATGCACATTTATGTATGCACGTGTGTATGTGCATGGCTAATCTATTGGTGTGGGAAACTGTTTGCTTCCGAGTGACAGGATCTTGTTAATTGGGCCAGACCCAAACCTCAACTGGGAAACAGACAGGACACTGTCCACCTTAACTCTCCTGTCTTAAAAGAGCAGCTCAGGACCGGCTGGGACACCTCTGTACTGAAACTGTTTGCCGGGTGCCAGGTGCAGATAAATTATTTATGAAAGCAGAGGTTCTGCGGTGCTATAAATATCCCTGGCAAAGAGCCCCTTTCTGATGTGTGGCATTACATAAAACAACCCTGCACTATCCTGCCCTCTTCAGAACACGTTCCAGAGAGCCATCTCGACAGGCTAAAGCACCACGCCAGCGTCAGTAATGGAGAGGTGCAGGACTGCAGGGACAGGCAAGGGGAGATGGCTCATTTTGTTTCTGGTTTTTTCCCCCCGTTTTTCTCCCAATTTAGTGGCCAATTATACCCTCTTTTCTTTTGATTTGCTCCCTGCCCATCTCTACAAGGCAAGCTAATTCTCTGAGGGCAGTGAAATCCGCTTCCTTTCAGATGGAATTCGCCCACCCATGTTCTGGAGACTCTTTTACGCGATTCTCAGCGAGTTTGCGCCAGCTCACCCCCCTTCCCCTGGGGCAGACAGCTAAACGCCCCCACCCCCGATCGGGGCTCCCCACCAGGACTGGTACAGACAGGTTTCTAAACTGCGACCGTGATAGGCAGCTCACAAGAGACGGGACTCTTAATATTATAACATATAAGAGTGACATGCACAGGGAGAGAGAAAAAACCTTTTAATTTTTCAAAGAACCACATCTATGTGGAATAAAACTCCAGCCGTGGGAAGTGAATGTCACTGCAGAGCTCAATGAACCGATGTCACGCACACAGACAGATGAGAAAAGAGGACGAGAAGAACTTGAGGTGAGGCGTGTGTCTTCCCACCCCTAAAATTATAATGCCACACACTCATAGTTTTTGGAGCACATTGACCTGCAGGGGTAAATTTGAAAAGGAAAAAAATTGGAGATAATTTAAAAAACATTTTTAAACCTCTGTCAAGGTTGTGAATCAATAAACAAGCCTCATCCCCTCACATCATAGATAACAGGAACATGTAAAGAGAGGTTTTGAATACAGGAATTGATCGAGGTAACCTCTGTGGAACAGCTCGAACTGATCTCCCAAACACACAACACAGCCCCTTAGCACAAAAAAAGAGCTGAATATCCTGATCTGAGCTTCGTTGGTGGAGCCTTGATCTAATTACCCATCTAAAAAACCCCCACAAAAAATAACATCCCCAAGCAATCTTGCTCACGCAATGAATTAGCCATACATTACAAACCCCTCTTTGGACTACATCTCCACAAACAATTCACTAACTGAAGCCCCCAGGCTGCATATCCCCTCTGCTTGTAAATAATGTCTTCGAAGCATCATGCTTATGAAACAAAAACAATAATAAGAAGAAACAGATATTGAAAAAAGTTAAGAAGTTTTGCTCTTTTAATTTAAATTTAATTGAATTTTCCCCCAGCGACTAGCTACCCGTTCAGAGTCCTGCCCCCCCACACCTCGCGGCCATAACGGGACGTTTACCCCAGACCGCGAGACGCGACGCGGAAGGAGGAAGAGACGGAGAGCGAACTCAGCGACCATACCTGGTTGTAGCTGTGGACCGCGCCCCCGACCTGCCCGCTCCGCGTCGGGGGGAGCTGGTGCGTCGCCGTTGACGACGACGAGTCGCTCAGGGCGAGGGTCTGGTTGCTATGGTAGCTGGCGGAGTACTGGAAGGACCCCTCCGGGTTGGAATTGAGCTGCAACGCGCTCTGGGACAGCAGGCTCGGTCCTGTGTTGAAAGCAATTTGAGAGCAGGCGGTGATGCAGACCTCTCCGCGAGGCAGAAGAAGAGGCATTCATACATGCATAATTTATCAGGAGGGGGAGAGAGCTGGGAGCTGCTGAGCACACACGTGCGCTCCGAGCTGTCAAAATGAGGCCAGCCACAAAGGTAATCAGGGCCCCATGCGCTCTTTTCTTTTTTTTTGTGGGAAGCCGGATACTGAAGGAACCCTTTTTTTTTGACAGCGAGTGGATCGTGTCAGCACTTTTTAATTTGCGCGAGCGCTGGGTCAAAATTAACTAAACTTTCAGAGAGAGACAAGCATGTTTTTTTTACGGTATTGGTTTCGGCCCATACAAATAGCTTCACGCTACAACAAAAACAAATATTGCACGAGCAGCGATTGACTCTCCCCCCCCTGCCACAAAACATCCAATTAATCAACGCAAGCGTTATAAAAAAATCAAATAATAAACACTTTCCACTGCCTCACAATCTGAACCCAAAGGACACCGTGACTGGGCAAAAATTAAGCTGTTAAAATAAGACCCTGGTACCCGTGTGTGTCACGCTTTTTTTGATTTAACAACTGTAAATGTGTCCCTGAAAGCCTTGTGTGTGAGATACGGTTCCTCCAGCTGCAGTGGCTCACACACCTCTCCCCGCAGTTAGACCGTTACACACGCAGGAGTTCTGGAAACAAGGACACCGCTCTCCCGCCGGCGGGGACGGCCTGTCAGTCTGACGGGAGAGACAGTCCCTCAGCGAATCACGCGTCTAAATATAACTGCCATGACAGAAACTTGTGAAAAGATGATGCTTCTCCTACTCCGCTGGGACTATTGTAGCTAGGCTGTGCTCACCTCATGTTTGTCAAACATTTACCCTTTCCTTTTTGTTAGCTTGCAGACTTAATTGTTTTTGAAAGGCTTTTATATATATAAAATGTCTCTCAGTTATCAGATTTTTTTTTATCAGTGTGATGTAATGGTTAAGGAGCTGGGCTTATAACTCAGAGGTTGCAGGCTCAATTCCCAGGTGGTACACTGCTGTTGTACCCTTGAGCTAAAGGTACTTAACCTGAATTGTTTCAGTAAAATATCCAGCTGTACAAATGGATTGTCTGTACAGAAATGTAAACTGTGTAAGTCGCTCTGGATAAGAGTGTCTGCTAAATGCCTAAAATGTAAATGTAAATGTACATTCAGATTTGATGTCTAGAGACTCCTTACCAGAGAAACTATTTGAACATAAATATTCTTAAGTAAATAGCCTTGAATATGTTATAAACCCAATGACAAGTGCATACCAAATGAGAATATTCTCATTCTGAAAGCACTCTGTATGTTTGGCAGTGCAGCACAGTGAGCTCAGTACTTTATGGTAGTGGAGTCCTGCTTGTGGAGTAATGGTCCCAACAGACCTTAAAACACTCTAAGACAAGTGCCGAAACATTTTTAAGAACTGTATAATGAAAATGTCAAAAATCAAATGAATGTGGTAATATTACTGGTGATAATATTGAAATATTCCAATTTTATATATTCCCAGTTTTTCTCCCAATTTGGTGACCAATTGTACCCTCTATTTCTTCAATTCACCCTCCTCCACGAGCCCACCCCCGCATCTACGGGACAAGCCACCTCCCCGAGGCCAGCAATGAACCACTTCCTCCGAGACGGAACTTGCCTATTTATTTTACCCACAGGGAAGTCCTTGCCCCCCTCAGTGAGCTCATGCTGGCTGGGTGGGTGGGTGGGGGGTGCAGCCGTGGTTCGATCCCCGGCTGTACCAGACCAGCCCTGGCCAAAAGCCAAAATGGGGGCGGCGTTTGCTGTCCACCCCAGGGGGAGGGGGAAGGGGGGAGGGTGAGCCGGCACGAGTTCGCTGAGAGGCACATAAGGGTGTGGGTGGGCAAATTCCATTCGCGAAGGAGGTGGAGTTTGCTGCCCTGTGAGAATTAGCTTGCCTCGTAGAGATGGGCGGCAAACTCGTATGGGGTAAGTAAATCAAAATAAATAGAGGGTATAATTGGAAATACAGTAGATCACAATGGGATGATGAGAGAAAATGCTCAGCTGCAAATTCATCTGTGCTTTTGGCATCGTTGTTATATGAACACTCCAGAAGACAGCATGTGCAGTATATATGATGGTGGATGAAGCTGGGTGTTCACCCCTGAACGAGCATGCCGTATATTAACAGTGTTTGCTAACTGAGTTCCATTGCTATGCTATAAAATTCAGAGGAGAAGAAGAGGACCCACGTGGTCCACAAGAGTTAGCAGAGGTGCATGGCACTGCGATCCAGATACAATCACCATGGCCACAGTGAGATATGAGCATCGCTACGCGATTAAGGGTAAAACAAAACATGCACAATGAACTGCACTTTGGTCCGCTTCATTAGATACCATTTAAAGAACGGGATGAAGACATTTTTAGAGAGCATTTGTGGCATGTTGCTTCAGCCTCAAGTTTAACTAAGTCTGCACTTAAGAGACACGATCCTGTCACAGCCGTAGCAGAGAACGACTCTTCATGCATTAAACATGGTGAGGTGCTGGTTTTATTTTTGTGGCGGTTAGGTCTATGACCCGTATTGCATCTCGGCGGAGTTAAATATTTCATTCAGCGGCTATTTTTACAACACTGTTGAGAAGCAGGTGCAACACTGCAGCATAACCGAGCTGGCTACCAGCACACCACAAACGCAATCATCGCTGTACAGGTTTCCAACATTGGCGTGCCATTGTTTGAGGAATTCTTATGCATTTCATAGATTTCATGTTCCTTTTTTCAATTACTATCTTGTATAAGAAGACACAGCCATGATTTTGAGAAAACACCCCCTTGTATTACATTTGATTGCCCTGATTTCAATACAACATTTCTCTTGAACATTCAGATACAAATAAATGCAAGTGTAACTTTGTTTCTTCACACAAACAGTTTGGCATGCCTTTTCTATGTAAAGTGAAAAGCAATGACTAGGAAAGGAACACATTCAATCTGCTGCCATGTTTGCTAGGTAAGGCAAAATGCTATAGTACCTGTACGTTAGGCACTCTCACAAAATCCCTTACGTTTAGGTATTTCTGATTGGATGAATAATTGAGAGGCACTTTGTCTTTTTGCAGGAGAGCAAAAGGGAAGAAGTCCATCACCGTAAGCATGTTCACACATAGGTGAACAACTTTATACTGCGTTACGCAATTCTGTGTCAACTCAGCCATAGCTTTGCAGCACCAGATTATGTTTTACTTTCATGTTTGTACAAACACAGTTACAGGCGAAACTTACACTTAACGTTATGAAGTTTAAAATGTAAACTACACATACTATCGGTTCTGACACTAATAAATCAGTATCCTTAGTGCTTTTTGCGTATGTACTTTGTTTGTCGCTCTGGATAAGACCATTAGCTAAATGACGATGTTATGTTACAATATTTATATATATATATATATATTCAGAAGTAATTATTATTGTAAACACCATATATTTGAAGGCACCATATCTCTTGAAAGCTGTTATGGAGGCCTTCCCTTTGAAGTGATCGTCGTTGTTGAAGTCTTAATTAAACATTGAGGCTCCAATTATTTTTGGGTGCACTCATATTGGGTTTTATACTAAACACTATGACAAATTACATTATAAATTGTTGTTGTTACAATTAAAGTTGTGCTTTAATCAGGTTAGATAGATTTTAAGCACGTGTATGCTCCAGGGTTTCTTGTGTTTGCTTGTTTGGTACAGGTAAGAAGAAGAAAGGCAGCACTCTTTTCTGAGTCAGAAAAATAGACTTTGTTGGTGACCGATACCTTGACCTACAAAAAGCATGAGTGCTTTAACATAGATTTGACTTATTTGCTACCAAACACCTTCTGAATACCTGCACCACTGTGGAGTCGTATGGGCGGAAAATGCAATTTGTGACATGACTTGTACTTTTACAGCTTTTCTGAAATTTACAAGGACCTTCCGTCAACGTTCTTTGACACACTGCGCTGCAGATTTCAGCCGAGTCATCTCCCTCCTTTCACCAGGCCGAATATAAATTCCTCTGACTTATGAACATTATTTGAGATTGCATACAGGAAAACATATTTATTTATATCACGGTGCACAGTTAAAAGAGCTGAACCATGATGTATGCTGATTGTATCATGATGCAGTTGGGATTTGTCCTCAGAATACAGACAGATTGTCGTCATTCCGCAAGTACAAAGTAGCAGATATTCATTTTGAAATAATTTCAGGGATTTTTAAAAACTTTTGCACAGCTTTGTTCAGTACATTGAATATATTTACATTCATAAATGGCACATAAATCAGGGCTCTATGTAGTCACGAATATATGCCCTCCAGCTCTAAAGATTTTGCTTGAAATATTCTTATCATTAGGCATCATTGTATCTAGTATCAATTATATCTAAAATTACACATATTTGTAAGTGTTAAACACATACGTAAATATTAAATAATCTAATTTATTCATATTCAATGATCTCGAAATGCGTTTTTCATAATCTACACTTTTCTTAGTTATTAGTTATTAGTGAGAATAATTATTAGTAGACCCATGCAGCCCTACGTATAACCTCAAATTTGAGCTATTATTCTGCATAACCTCAAAACCTGTTTTCTCTCCGTCTGAATTTTGGGTAAATCCGAATTCTATTAGAATTTTTATTTTTTATGAACTGCCACATAATAGATGTTATTTCTATCATTACGATTATTTCAGGAAACATCGACATCACTGGCATCAACAGCAAGGAACATATGACAATAATGTTAAACACAGTTGAAATGAAAATATCAAATGACTTTGCATGTGGCACAGTTGTGCTTACTTTCGCTGGTTGAGAATTCCTGTGGGTCGAGTATTCCGGACTCCTGGAGAGACCTGATGCAGGAGTCCACGAGCTCCAGGCCAGTGGTCAGCTCCTCCTCAATGTCCTTTTGTCCGTCTGTGAAAACAGCAGAGGGGTGTGGAACCGATCAATAACACTCCCCTCACAAATGGCAACCCACAAATGCTGCACTGTGGCAAGGCTCATCTTTTTTAAATTTATTTTATTTTATTTCTCCCAATTTGGTGGCCAATTGTACCCTCTATTTCTTCATTTCGCCCTCCCACACAAGCCTGCCGCCCATCCTCCGGGTCAAGCTAATATCCCAAGGCCGGCAATGATCCGCCTCCTCCAAGATGGAACTCGCCCACCTGCTCTTTAGGAACGCTATACTGCTCCTCAGTGAGCTCGTGCCGGCTTTCCCTCCAGCTTGTAGAGAGAGGCGTCTCGATCAGCATATGTATGCACATCCACAGCTACCATTGTGCGTGGTAGAAAACCCAAACTAATTCAGAGACTAGGATGGAACAAATACATACCTTGGGTATTCCAGCGAAACTGCTCATCTGCTGAACTGCAAGAAAAAAAGAAATTAAAAAGGATTGTAAAGATTTACAAAGAAATTATTATTATTATTGTAAAGAAAACTTGAGGCAGTACGTGGCCCCCTCCTCCAGCCCCCCAAGATAAAAGGGGTTCTGCTCTGCAATGATGCGATGCGTGGACACCTGTGTGAGACACAGCCCACATAAACCACCACCAGCCCACATTAGCCCACATCAGCCCACCATCACCCAATACAACCATCTCTATCATCTCCATCATCATCATCCTCATAATCATCATCATTATTATAATAATAATATCTTTACTTGTATAGTGCCTTTCAAGCATATTCAGCACAAAGTGCTTTACAGAGATAAAACATATTTGTAAAAAAGGGCATCATTGTAACTAAAATTGTAAATATAAATAAAATTAAAATAAAACACTAAAAGGTAAGAACAAAGAATTAAGCACTCATAAAAGCAATCCTATAAAATGAGTTTAAGACGTACTTTAAAAGAGGACACTGACTGACCATAGCAGGAAGGCCCTAGTTTATTTAGAAATAAACCTAGTTTCCTGCATGTGTACTCAAACGTTTGACTGGTACTGTATATTGTAGCCACCATGCAACTACAAAGAGGGGAGACCCTTTCAATGTTCATCATGAAAGCTCAACCCAATAAAAGATCAGCACAAAACAGTCTTAATCTCTCTTATCATTGTCAAAATCTAGCACACCATAAAATAGCCACATATTTATCATGTAAGCACTTCGGCGCATTGGAATGAGTCGTAAGGAAGAAACGAGAGATCATCAAGCCAGTGGGGCTGAGGATTAATACACAGAAACAGACACTGCCATTTTAAAAATAAAATAGGCCAGAAAACGTACAGTTGGGTAAGGCCAGGAAACATTCAGCTGAAAAGGTACAATTTCACAAACCCCACAGGTGAAAAGGAGAATGTGTCTGGGCGGCAAATAAACAAAAATAAGGAGTTTATTAGGACATAAACACTAGCATGAAATATTGAATTCCCGCTACTTATAAGAACATAAGAACATAAGAATCTAGAGCCCATCTAGGCTCGTCATGTCCTAATCTAAAGAGTATCTAGTACTGCATCTAGCCTGGACTTGAATAGCCCAAGTGTTTCTGCCTCTACTACCCGACCTGGTAAGCTGTTCCAGGCATTGACAACTCTCGGTGTAAAGAAAAACGTCCTAATATCTGTGCAGAATTCGCCTTTAACTAATTTCCACCTGTGGCCTCTTGTTCTGCTGACCCCATTTATCTTAAAAAATCTTTGGTAGTACACTTTGCTAATCCCTTTTAGGAATTTAAAAACCTCAATCAAATCCCCCCAAAGTCTCCGTTTGTTAAGTTTAAATAGATTGAGTGCCTTAAGTCTATCCTCATAACTTTTACCTTTCATACCAGGTATTAGTTTAGTTGCCCTTCTTTGAACTTTTTCAAGAGCTTCTATATCTTTGTTTCTTAACCCCCCTTCTATATCTTATGACCCGATGCAACGACGCCATTGGCTGGCTGCTGAGATGCTGTACGCCATCAGCGGCCTAAATGCTCCTCCACCACCGACTTGTCCAAGCGACGGCCCTGAATCAACCTCAACGCCTCCGTATGATTCACCTCCACAGAGAGCCCAAAGATCTGCATTATAAAGTCTGTCTCTGTTCACTCCGGGGTGACAAATGGCGGGAGAAAAGAAAACGGCGCATGCTAATGTGATGCTGCATTTTCACCCGCGCGCCTCGATTCATCACCCGTCCTTCGCACAGTGATGAAGACGCTCCCGGCACGGTGGATCCAGCGCAGGGGGGGCTCGACGGTGGAAAGGGGGGATTACTGTCGCATGCTACATGATTGAGTCCTCTGCCACGCTGAGGATGAGCAATGTAGTGTGGCTGAGTTACAGCCATCGTGTACGAGGGTCTGCTACACCTCCACCACCTCTGGCTTTCTTTGTCATCAGGCGATCATCGTTTATTTATTAACTTTTAATCCGGAGCCAATTAAACATCCAGTCGAGGAAAAGGAGAACAGGAGTAGGATGGAGCAGAAGGAAGGAAGGACGCGTATGACATTGGAGTGACAGCATGTGTATTTACAGCACACACAGATTCCCTCAAGGACGTGAGACGTGAGCAATAAAAAAAAGAGTGCGAGATGAACAGGAAAAACCCCTCCTGTACTTTCAGGAGAGCGTTACATATCAACAAGGTCCAAGACCAAAGTTGAGGCCTCCCGGGTGGGCTAGTGGTTACAATGTTCAACGCTGGCCACTGCGACCTGGGTTTGGTTTGCGTCCGCGCCAGAGTCGACTTTGGCCGGGAGTGCCACTAGGGGGCGGCAAAGCCAAGGGAAGCCGATATGAGTTCGCTGCGTATAGGAGTGGCTCTGGAGTAACGGAGTTACAGTTGATGGCTTGGCGAGTGACAGCTCGGAGGAGATGGTACTTCGCCTTTGTCACTGCCGGTCTCAGGGCTACGGCAGCGAACTCACAATACGAGGGGGGGACTGACATGAAAAAGAGAGGGTGTAATTGGCTACTAAATTAGGATAAAATCAGAAACAAAATTTATTTTTAAAAATGTAAAAAATAATATGTTTCTAGCTAGCACCTGACTTGGACTTTGTAGTAATGTATCAATCTTAGAAAATCACTGTCTCATTTTGTTGTAATTAACCCCAAAGAAACGGTGTCCGGGATTACCCCACTCTCCCCTACAGTGCACAGCAACATGAGCAGCAGAAATCCTTACCTCTGGACCTGAGATCGCAGGCTACACAGAAGTTCTTAATTGTACCAGAATCCTGATGGGAGCCATGCGGGAGACAATGAGTTCTAGCTATCCCCTACTACTGTTACATAATGAGTATGCTAAATTATACAGCCACAATCAAATACTTATATTCCAGAGAACTTGTCCTAAATCAAAACTGCTGGTTTTGCTTCCATTTTAGTATGTTGAGAAAATAAATAAATAATATATGCCATTTAGCAGACGCTTTTATCCAAAGTGACCTACAGTGGTGAATGTATACATTTTTCAGTATATATGGTCCCAATGGGAATCAAACCCACTACCTAAGCACTGTCAGAACCATACTCTACCTACTGAGCCACACAGAACCACACCGTGTGTGTGTGTGTGTGTGTGTGTGTGTGTGTGTGTGTGTGTGTGTGTGTGTGTGTGTGTGTGTGTGTGTGAGACGTGTCTAGAAAAGATCTAAGAAATAGATTTCACATTTTACATTTTAAGCATTTAGCAGACGCTCTTATCCAGAGCGACTTACAAGATGTGCATTAATACATGGCAGGAGCAATCATAGTTAGCGCACGAGATCAGTGCAGTAATACAGCGATAGACATAGTTGTAGGCAGCTGCATACCATACCATTTCAGACAACCAATTCAAAAAATCCCATATAAATGTAACAACGTTTTGACTCAAATCACACAGAAATCAATAGGAACAGCGGCCATGTTTTTTTCCTCGGTGACAGAACCTAATGACCTTTTTTTCCCCCTGCTAGTGAACTTGCCAATAACAGTCTGCTTCAACGCCTTCCTGGATAACTCATTTTCGCGGTGCCAGACTAGAGAACAAACGCCGTCAATCCCCTCTTAGGCTAAATGGACTGTTCTCCAGGGTAGCTCGTTAGGGAGAGGGCTTATCTTAAATGCCGAGCATGTCCCGTTAATTTGCCATCTCACACACAAGTCAATAGAGTCGGAAAGTGGAACCACAAGCACCAGGAGAAGGTGACAGATGACAATGGGGGTAGCACTGAGTGAGAACGGCGACCCCTGCTTAGCGGGAAAGAGCAGAAAGCCAGTCTATAGAGTTCCCATGGCTTTGTCTCAAAACTCTGTCACTTCATACTGTGGGAAATGGAAAGGCTTAGCTTTGGAAAAAAAAAAAAAAAAAAGTTTCCTAAAGAAAGCCTGGAACAGCCAGTTTTTCTACCAACGGTTATAGCACAGACCCGAAGCAGTCACTGCCATCCCTAATGTCGGGAACAATGGGTGCCTGGAACTACAAAAGCTACCTGTCAAAACGAAAGGCCCCTAAAAAAAAAGGTGACTGTTGAGAGATAAGAACACAGCCTTTCCATTTGCTTCACCGCCTGACAAAATCGCACAGCGTACGAAGAGGTCACGCCAGCCTGAAAACACAATACAGCGCACCACTGCCGTTCCATTCCATTCTCATTTGTTTTACGCCGCACTTGAATTTATAAAGTAAATCATTTTGCAAGCGCCATCCTTCATTGGAAAAAGATAAAAGGAACTCCACACCTGAATGTCTAAGAATTTAAAATGCATCGTGTTTCCGTGTGGCAAAAGCCTGGTGTTTTTTCTCTTGTATTTCCTGGAAAAAAAAAACCTTTGCAATGAGGTGCAACAGCGTTGGAGTTATTCTGCTCAATATCCACACTGTTTAATTCACTCGGTCGTAGCCACAGCACATTTCTGGCAGTAGAGTTGCCAAGACGACACTATATCATTTCATTTCTTACTGAGAGAGGTTCTGCTGAACGGATACAGAATGCTTTCTAGCGTTTTACACTTTACGGGCCACGGTTCAGATGCCTGTAATTATGCCATGTTGTCAGGGAACTCAGTTTGCACCACATTTTAATTCTGCACATGCCTTAAACAATGTTCACTGACCCTTCAGGGACCTTATGTATTCTCAGAGATCAAGACCTATAAATCCATACGACGGGCCCTTATCTCGTCCCTCCTATAGTTAATTTGTTTCACATTCAGTTCAGTTTCATTATCTAGTTGACAGTTCTGATTGTGTCCAGGGCTGAACACAAAATAATAATCTTACTAACGTAACGTCATGGTGTGTTGTAATGAATGCCAACCAGTGACCTTTGCAATTCTACCGCATTATACTTTGGGTCCCGGGAGCCTGTCAAAATATCACGGACCCTGGGAAAAGGAAAAACTCCCATTGCTCCTCCTATTAAAACTCCTATTATTACACACAAAAAGGTAACGCTAACCTCTACTGCAGCAGACTAATTGTATGCATGTATGAGCCTTGTAATATAAGAGATTATTTAATACCATTTAAATGAAATATGGCCTTATGAATAATCTACTGTGGCAAGTGAAAAAACTAGAAACCTTCCATTTTACAGACTGACACATGACAGTGTCTGAAGTATAATCTTCTCTAAAATTTGTTTGAGATTTTTTTCCCATTTTTCTCCAAATTTGGTAGCCAATTGCACCCTCTATTTATTTTGATTTGCCCTCCCTGCATGAGTCCGTCGCTCATCTCTACGAGGCAAGCTAATTCTCCTTCAAGACGGAATTTGTCCACCCACGGTCTGGGGAAGTCCTTTTGTGCTTCACGGTGAACCCGAGCCGGCTCACCCTCCCCCTCCCCCTGGGCGGACAGACAAATGCCTCCCCCGATCGGAGCTAACGGCCAGGGCAAGTCTGGTAGAGACTGGGTTCGAACCGCGTCCCTGACACAGGCAGCGCACACCGTATCGGACCAGCCAAAATACAGTGTGTTAGACCGCTACGCTATCCGCCGCCCCATCTTAAGTATAATCTGAGGGAATATGAATCGTTACCTCTGACGTGTGTGTACATGAAGAACCTACGTGTTTGTTTGCATCTTATTATTCAAATAAGGGAGATGAGTTTTGGACACAGGTGAAATACATAACATGCTTTCTCTTTCCACCAATAAAATAACCACTTCCCCATGAAATAAATGTGTTTTCGCTGCCAGTGTTGCCTTGTATAGTGTTCCCATGCCTTTCATATCACAAATCCTGCTTAAAAAAGTCAAACTTTTTTGATTTATCTTTTGACAAAATGTGTCAAAAATAAACATGAATTATAAATTCAGATGAAATACATTAAAGGAGGGGAGCAGCACACCCAGTGGCTCGCCTCTCCCATCGAGCCGAAGTGAGAAATGAGATTTTAATCAGCATACTTGAAATGAAAGGGAAAACGGCGTGCTAATGGATTTCCACCCAGCAGGTCCCCTACGGAGCACTGCTCAAGAAGATGGAGAAGGGGCCTCGGATAGCGTAGCGGTCTAATGCACCCGCTTCGTGAGCTGCCTATTACAGTTGTGGTTCGAAAACCCGACTGTGCCAGACTGGCCCTGGCTGAGAGCAGTTGGCTATCTGTCCCAGGGGGAGGGGGGGAGGGTGAGCCGCCATGAGCTCGCTGAGGAGTGGAAGGGTGTCTCCAGAGAGTAGGTGGACGAGTTCCGTCTCAGAGGAGGCGGATCATCGTCGGCCTCGGGAATTAGCTTGTCCCATAGAGACGGGCGGCGAGTTTGTGGGGGAGGGCAAATCAAAATAAATAGAGGGTATAATTGGCCACTAAATTGGGAGAAAAACTGGAAAAATCAGAAACAAATGTATAAAAAATATAAAAGAAAAAAGAAGATGGCCCACGTTTTGCATCCCACTCCTGCTTTGAAGCAGCAGGTGAAAATGGGTCACTCCCCTCCTGGCTGACATCCTCATTTTCCACAGCTTCTTTTCGGATGCTTTTTTTCTTTTCACATTTTTGTTTCAGATTTTCCCCCCTGTTTTTCTCCCAATTTGGTAGCCAAATATACACTCTATTTATTTTAGATTTTACCCTCCCTCACGAACTCGCCGCCCAACTCTGTTTACGAGGTCGCCCTACTGCTCCTCGGTGAGCTTGTGCCCGCTCTCCCTCCCCCCTCCCGCTAGGGCGGACAGCCAAACGCCCCCCGATCAGGGGCTCCCAGCAAGGGCCGGTCTGGTACAGTCAGGTTTTGAACTGCGACTGTGATAGGCAGCTCACACTCGTTAAGGACCAGCCAATACGGGTGCGTTAGACCGCTACACTATCGGAGGCCCTCTCATATTCGTACCTGCACCTTTTCTCTCTGTGTCCATGACGGGAGCTTGAGGATAATCCAGTGTGAAGGTGCTGAGGGAGTGTCTTTTCAGAGAAACAGGCCATGCTGTAGAGATGAGACAGTGTGGCCCCCAGCATGGGCCCCGTGCCTCTCTGATCTCCATCTCCGCCCAACGGGCGCTTACGAAGCGGGGCTCCCGTCCCGAACACCCCTCGATTCCAGAGGATCAAACGCTGATTTTTAGGGACATGAAACCGGATCCCTTCAGGAAGCGTCAGGGTCCTTGGGTGGTGTAATGGTTAAAGTATCCGCCCGGAATGGAAGTTGCCTACTGCAGCCGCGGTTCAAAACGCAGCTGTGCCAGTCCGGCTCTGGCCGAGAGTATTGGTTGTTCCTTTACGAGTATGAGCTGCCTATCAGGATTGGCTGACCGCCCCAGAGGGAGGGTGGAAGGGTGAGCTAGCACAGGCTCGCCGAGGAGCACGAAAGGCGTCCCTGTACGGGAAAAACTGGCTTGCCTCTGAGGACGAGTGGCGGGCTCATGGGGGAGGGTAAATTGAAAGAAATAGAGGGTGTAATCGGCCACCAAATTGGGAGAAAAATGGGAAAAAATCTGAAACAAAATAAAATAATTAATTGAAAAAATGGGTGAAAAATGGGTGGCCCCCTGCGCTAATGCAAAACAGCAGAGCCACACACACCAGCGAGACACAATATATCTACCAAGGATCAGAGTGGCACCAGCAGCAAACTAGTAACATGTTCACGGTGCGCTGAGGCCAGGCTCCAGCACTTTGAAGGGGTCTCAGCCTGTGACTCCATTGTGCTCATACTGCGCTGATCACATGTGGACCCGCCACACTGCTGCTCTCCTCCCCCCCCCCCACAGCGGGACCTCTAATGAGTCCCGGGAGGAGCTGTAAGCACCAATTGAGGGCAGTCCCCAAGTGCCGCCCGTGGGATGGATGGCCTGGCAATTACCCAGACCGTGGCACACCGTGTACGCTGAACTCCCCCTCCCTCTTTGTGCCAGAGCGAGGCACCATGTTTCATTAAAAAAATAAAAAACAGGACAGATTTTAGACTGCGCACCTATCAGGCAAATTAACACTCCTTTTGCAATGACTCAGCTGCAGATGAAATGTAGATGACATAATTCCCTGGCTTCATAGTACACTGTACAAGAAAGCTCAGTTGTGTACAAATGCCAGGCAGATTTGTCATTTACTGCCTGGGGAAGTACACCAGTGTTTCAGTGCTTGATTTGCTGCACAGGAAACAGGCGTTTGCATTAACATGCAGAAGACCAAAGTCGTGCTGCCTATCTTAGGAAACGCTCTGCAGTAAACACACGCATGTGCAGTTCTCTATTAGCAGAATATTTTTTAGCAACGCATTATAATTTATAGAGCAGGGGAGTGTGACAAAGAAGTTGGATCTTCTTCCAAAAGACTGAAACATTTTAGACTTAGGATAGGGTGAGAGTTAAAATGGAAATCTTTTCCCAAACTCAATCGTGAGCTAAAAACTTTCCTGGAAGGTTATTGTCACAGTTAGAGACTGTGGGGGATACCAAACAGTAGATGTGCTCACAAAGGATGCTTCTGAGGCTGTCTGCACACAAACAGATGAACTGCCGCTCCCTGTATGAAGGCATCGTTTATCTCTTTTTTCAAACGCATTTGTCTTTCGAGAGAAGGCACAGAGCAGACACACCCAGTTTCCCATTCTATTTACGCTTGAATACCATTACCCAGGGTAAGTGTACAAGGCTTGCCTTTGACACAGTATACATCCCTGCAGATAATGTAGGTAACATTTTAAGTTCGTACCCTGCTCAAAGAGTACAATGACAGTGCCCTGACTGGGGTTCGAACTTGCAGCCTTCTTGTTGCAGCACAAGTTAAGGTTCTTGTGCTGCGGCACCACACTGCTGCCTTGTCCTTGATGATCTCCATAGGTTTTTAGGAAAGAGCGCCTTCTCTCACTATGCTCCACTGGCATGGAATGGGTTACAAGGGCTTACCCACTTAGATACCCTGATTTCTCTTAGTGAATTTAAATCCCCGATACAGAACTCTTTGCAGGAAGAGTGTAATTTTCTGTAGACTGGGCCCCCATTGATAACATGTAGTATTACCTCCAATCAAAGCTCTTTATTATCATGTGTGTTTTTATGTTTTTATGTGTGATATACTGTATGTTTTATTGCTGCTGTTGTCTTGGCCAGGTCTCCCTTGTAAAAGAGATCCCGTATCTCAATGGGACTTCCTGGTTAAATAAAGGTTAAATAAAAAATAATAACAGGAAGTACACAACTGGCTTAAAATATTGATGTTTACCCTGGTCTACAGTCTCTATATTGGAAAGCAGTAAAGACACTTCTGAGTAAGTTGAAGTTGTGTTTAAGGGCCAGAGCCATAAAGCAAAGTGCAAGAGCATTCTCCCACAGAGAGATATCGCTCCAGAGCTTTTTATATGACAACCACAATACCGTAAAGTGTCTCACTCGATTCCTCCCTTTAAATAATCATCATATTACACTTTCAACCAGCTGTGCCCTGTCGCTACAACACATCACATCCAAAACTCTCATTCTCATTGCTCACGTTCTGAAGTTACTGGGGGCAGGGCCGTATCCAGGAGTCGAGAATTACCGAGGTCATGAGACCTAGCCCCGTTAGCCATAATTAGCCTATCACCACTGTAGTCTGACTAAAAAGGGGTTTGTGTAACAGAACACAAAACTACACACAAAGTAGCTATCGATAGATCTAATTTTTTATAATGTGAGAGAAAAAGGGGTCTGTGTAACAGAACACCTACATCATGCACATTTTTTATAATGTGAGGCTTCAGATCAGCAGTCTGAGTTACAACTCCCACTGTGTCACTGCGTCATCTTTGCTGAACAAAGATTTTGTAAAAACGATGAGATCTGCCTGCTCGGGACAGATCCACACCCACCCCCACACCCACCCACCCACACACACACACACACACACACACACACACACAACACACACAACACACACACACACACACACACACACACACACACACACACACACACACACACACACACACACACACACACACACACACACACACACACACACACACACACAGAAGTAATGATGATGACAGTGATCAGGCGAGCAAGCAGTAATCTTGGCTTTGTACAAAATCTTTGCTACACTGCGGTGAAGTCATTTTATGTACAGTAGTTCAAGACTTTTATTCAGCATTACACTAAATCAGTACATAAAAAAATACAACTCTGACTCAGACCTCTGTATCCTCAATGGTAGATATGGCCATGACTGGGGGTTAAAGTTCAGCTTGTCAACTGCAATGTGTTTACAGCAAGAAAACAATGTTTGCGTTGCCACTGTGTGAAGGTTTAATGAGCAGTGTTGTAACTAATGCAGGGTTTTCAATAAAGGGTTTTGAGAACTTGAAAGCAATGACAATGCTTCTCACATCCCTCTAGGTTAAGCCGTTAGGAGATGCGTCAGCAAATCACAGACTCCTGACATTTTGAGGCAGAACTGTATATATATAAGAGATGATTCACCAAGGGGAGACAGATAAAAGGTTGGAAACCGGTAAATGCTGAAATGGGAACTTGGAGCTGTAATTCCAAAGGAAGTTTATGCTTTTATTCCCCATTTTCCCCTATTTTTAGTTGATAATTACACCCTCTCTTTTTCACGTCAATTATCCCCCCTCGTATGAGAGCTCGCTGACGTAGTCCTGAGACCAGTAGTGAGTGCTGCACCGCATCCTCCGAGCCGACACCCATCATGGTCACTGTAACACACAGGACCACTCATATATGCAGCAAGCTCTTATCATCTTCCCTCCCCCCACCCTGGGGCGGACAGCCAATTTCCGCTCCCTAGTGGCACTCCTGGGCCAGAGCCGAACTGGTGCGACCTGGTGCAATTGAACCCCGGTTGCAGTGGGCAACGTCGGACTTGGGAGGCCTCCTTCTTCTGGTCATCCATAGAAACATCACTCTGAGATTCAGCTCATTTATCCTTCGATTCAGTCCTTTGTGAATCCAGACTCGGTGGGAACGAAGTGGGGCCTTTATTCCCACTGGGGACAAAAGATGATGAGTGAAACTGTTGCCTTTTTTTCCAAACAATTTTCAATTTGACCACGTTGACATGTTGAATGAAATTACAGCGATTTGAAGCTGATGTAGCGGTATTTACAGTGCACCAAGTACAATCTCACAGTATATCTAGCTTTCTACTTCTGTCCTCTGGTTTTACATACCAGTATATTTCCATACCATATAATTCTATAAAATATCTGTGGTCCTGATGTGGGAGTGGTGTGCACAGAGTCAAGAGTCATCCCATATAAGTAAAAGGCACCAGGGATGATGTGCCCATGAGCGTGTGGTATGTGCTTGTGCACAAGAGCACGTGAGACTACCATAGACATCGCTTCCTGGAGTCAGAACAAGAGTACAATGTATTCCTTTGTTTACAGACCTGGGTCTTTGGGGCCTCGAATAGCCCAATGGTCTAACGCACTCGCATTGACTGATGCTTTGCGAGTGTGAGCTGCCTATCACGGTCACGGTTTGAAACCTGACTGTACCAGACCTGCCTTAGTGGGGAGCCTCGATTGGGGGTGGCGTTTGGCGGTGGAATTAGCTTGCCTCATAGGCAAGAGCAATTGGGGCTAGCCTCGAGGGAAAATCGAAATAAATAGAGGGTATAATTGGCCACTAAAGTGGGAGAAAAAGGGGAACAAAACTGAAACAAAAAATATATATAGGAGCGTGACTGCAGTGAAAGCCATTAATCATGCTTGCTACTTAGACTGAGGCAGAAACGCTCATGAAATCAATGGAAATTAAATGTACACCAGAATGAAACAACACAATGCACATCTGATGAGTATTTCTTCTTTTTTTCTCCCCTTATTATTCATGACAGTCACACAAAGCAGCATTGTACTTTCTATTCACCAGAGGGATGAAAAACTTGTCGTCGTGACGCTGGCCTGTCAATAAAATCGCTCAGTGAGTGTTCACGCAACTGACTAGCAAAACAATGAGCATGCAAATGAGGTGACGCAATCGATTGGGTCTGATAAGTGTGGGAGGTGAACGGATTCTTTCTTTGTGCAGGGACAGGTCTGCTTGGGCCCAAAATCAACACGCTCTCTTTGAACAGTGGGCCGCAGTTTGGGTAATAGGCAAGCTGTTGTGCCTCCTGATTGACAACAGAGCCGTAAAAATTTGCTTTCTTGGACAACTTTGTTTTATTCGAACCCATAACTCTGGAGGCTCCAAGACTAACAGAAGCCGTGCGGGTAACAAATCCTTTATTACCCCAGTAAACAAACTGGGCACAGATGGCCATTAAACAGAGAAGATTTCGACTTCGCAGGAAAAACAGGTGCTATACCATATAACAAATCCATCAAGCTAAGATGTCGTTTGTCCTTCGGTGCCATAAAAAAGCGAGGCACGTCTACTTTTCTGGACACCCAGAAGTGTGAACATTTGGTCTTTTCGCAAGCGGTTTGAGCGAGCAGAGTGGCTGTCGTCCTTCTTTCCCGTCATGTGTGAATTTCGGCTGGTTATAATTAAATATCAACCACAGAAACGTGTAAGAAAACAGCCTTTGGGGGAAGCTGTCCAGGATCCAGTGTTCTGAAATTCACAACTATCACAGCATAGCAGCAGACAAAAAACAAACTCCTGTTTGATTTAATTTTCAACCGGTAATGTGTGGGTGCTTTGCGCTCCTTTTCGATGGCGGGATCACTCAGCCGGCCCACATTTTGAAAGCCACCGGCCGCGCCAGAGTCGGCTCTGGCCGGGAGCACCACCAGGGGGCGGAAATTGGCTGTCCGCCCCAGGGAGGGGGGAGGGAAGCCGATACGAGCTCGCTGCGTATAGAAGTGGCCCTGTGCACATACCGGAGTTACGTTGACGGCTTGGCGGGTTTCGGCTCAGAGGAGAGTTTTCAATATGAGGGAGGGGATAATTGACATGAAAAAAGAGGGTATAATTGGCTACTAAATTGTGAGAAAAATTGAGAAAAAAAACAGAAGGAGAAAATAACATAGTGTCCTTTTTTCTCTCTCAAATGTGCCACAAGTGCTCCCTTGTTCACAGTGCGACGTATGTTTTTTTTGTAAATTAAAAAATAAATGATTTAGTCGTTATTATTAGCCAGGGCTAATTTGCGATCCCTGTCCCCTGTTTGCTTCATTACGTTCTCTCTGTACAGCGATGCCTGAGTCTGACACAAGCTCCACTGCAGACCAATCACCATCCAACTACGTGGCACCACAAACGATTCCTCACAAAGCCGCGTCTCGGTGCAGCTCTGTGTGTGTGTGTGTGTGTGTGTGTGTGTGTGTGTGAGAGAGTGTGTGAGTGTGTGAGAGTGTGAGTGTGTGAGTGTGAGTGTGTGTGTGTGTGTGTGTGTGAGTGTGTGTGTGGCTCTGTGTGTGTATGTGTGAGTGAGTGAGTGTGTGTGTGTGAGTAAGTGAGAGTGTGTGTGTGTGTATGAGAGTGAGTGAGTGAGTGAGTGAGTGTGCCCGTTTTGTGCTGCAGAAGAGCTGCATGACTGTGTGAGCGTCCTTCATCTTCCCCCGGTGGGATCCACAGGGGACACATGTTTTAATGCTGTCAGCATCTGGGGGCCGCTCTCCTGCAGTGCGCGCTCCTTATATGTCATTCCCCAGCGCTCCACACCCGCACGGCACAGGGGGCTGCCATGCGTGTCCTCATCACTCTCAAACAGGGGCCTCCTTCTCCCTCATCTACCGGCAAGGCTGTTATCTATCACCCACATGGAAATAAACAAGAAACGCATCCCACGGTCGAACCCGATTAACGTCCCACTCGACGCTATACGGGCGGAATGTGGCGGACTGCAGTAATGTGACATCACCTAGAAATCCTGGTAGAAAGTCGAAACCATAACGGGAAGTGGTTTAGGTGAACATCGTTAGTGTCAGCCCAACGCCGTACAGAGAAAGGTAAAGGTTTTACGGTCGGGTACCGGCTCGTACTCAGTGGTGGTTGACGTTTGTGGTGCGTTTGTCTTTTCGAGCGAGCTTGCAGAGGACAGGAAAATGGGGCCGCATTAAAACTCGCAGACAAATACCTGGTGCTCAACGTGCTGACTCATCGCTCTCCCCACCGATATCAGGTCTGACTCAGCTCTGCTCAAGGCCTGTAGGCGACTGACTAATGCTCCTGCGCTCAATTAGGGAGAGGAGAGGAAATCCCCGTGGTTACGACACAGCAAAGCGTACTGCCGCCAACGAGCTGATATGATTATAGTGCATCTGCACAACATGCTACGCTGCAAACACAGACTTCAGTAATACAGCAAATGGATGGCAGTTTTTATCGCCATGCTTTTGTGAGTTGTTATTATATACACTAAATATATATATAAATATGCTGCAGTGGATAGCACTGTCGCTGCACAGCAAGAAGGTCCCGGGTTCGAATCCTGGCTGGGGGGCCTCTCTGTGTGGAGTTTGCATGTTCTACCCGTGTCCATGTGGGTTTCCTCCGGGTACTCCGGTTTCCTTCCACAGTCCAAAGACATGCACGTTAGCCTAATTGGAGAGTCTAAATTGCCCTGTAGGTATGAGTGTGTGAGTGAATGGTGTGTGTGCCCTGCGATGGATTGGCGACCTGTCCAGGATGTATTCCTGCCTCTCACCCAATGCATGCTGGGATAGTCTCCATCCCCCTGCAACCTTGACCAGGAATAAGCAGGTTAGATAATGAATGGATGAATGAGGATGTATAAATATATTTATTTATACAGCACTAGGTAGGATCAAAAGGTTAGTCGCAGCTGGATAGATACCGGAACTACCTTAATGTGGCCGATGTGTACATTGTCACTTTAGTTTTGTACTCGATTAAAATGTGTTAAAATAATGTTTTATTTAAAAATGTGCATGTATTTTAATTGTAGCAGTGGTATGAGAGATATAATCCAGTCCGTGCCAGTGCATTTACAAGAACATATGGCCCTTCGTTCAGCGGTGACTAACGGACCTTGGCTTTCAGCCTCGAGCCAATCACCACCTCTGTCATGGTTTATATATTTAATCAGCATACATTTGTAACCCAACTCTTGTGCAACACTCAGAGATATCATTGATATATACACTAAACAACAAAGGTCCATGCACTGATGCTTGTGGAATACCGATTTTACTTTCACGGCATTCAGATTTAGAATGACCAATGGTGACCTGGTGACTCCTGTTTCGTAAATATGAATTAAACTATGTCTTGAGTTAATTTGGACAATAGAATGTCATTATTCACATACACACACACACACACACACACACACACACACACACACACACACCTGTACACACACACACACACACCTGTACACACACGTACACACACACAACACATCAATGATACTGATGTTGTACAACATATAGTCATACAATAATATCATCATTATTATGTATTATATATTAAATGTATTCTTTCATACTATTCCACTATTCCATCTTCTAGTTATAAATGAATATATACACTATACTTACATAATATCAGAATATAGACTATAGTGGTATGGTGGACAATGAATAGTAGTAGTGTAATTACCTCAAGTTTTCAGACCATGGAGGTGTATTAAAATCTCACATATTTCAATATACAACATCATTTAAAATATATTACTGTCTGAAACAATCACACATGTGACATACTGATATTTAACATGGCTTGGGCAATGTCTAATCTTTTATTTTGTGTCAGATTTCTTTACTCCATTTTTCTCCCAATTTAGTAGCCAATTATACCCTATAATATACTTGATTCGCCCTCCCCCATGAACTCGCCCCTGTCACTATGGGGAAAGCTAATTGCCCAAGACCAGCAATGATCCGCCTGCTCCGCGACGGAACTTACCCACTTACTTTCTGAAGACACCCTTCGCGCTTCTCAGTGAGCTCGTGTCGGCTCACCCTCCCCCCTCTCCCTGCGGCGGACAGCCAATCGCTTCAGTCAGGTTTAGAACCCGTCACCCCTGATTGGGGCTCTACTGTACAAACTGACTGGTACAGTCAGGTTTTGAACTGCGGCTGTCATAGGCAACTTGCATTGGCAAATCAGACGCTTAGACTGCTACGCTATCCAAGGCCCTGTGCCGTCTAATCTTGGTGCCTGGGTGTGATTACAAGATGTTATGTTGCATATATATATTTTTATACGTGATGTTAAATAGACTTAGACCTGGATTTACTCATGACTCATTTGTTTTTAACATTTATTAATTTTGTGAAGAAACACACAAACACAATTTTGTGTTTAGGGCACACACCACACATGAAAAACAGTCACACTGTAAAATGTTAATTGAAAGATGAGCTACTGCTGGTTCTTTTCAGAAAAACAACAGAAAAACAACAGCTGAGGTGATATTTAATGAATTTCACAGAGGGGAGGGGTTTGTGGATTGGTGCCAGAGGAGGTGAACTCTCAGCAGGGTGCGTGGTAGGAGCCTGCTGCCTCCGCGATGCTCAGCACGCCCTTATCTGCTAAACCCTTCACTGAGAGGCCTGCCTCTGAACTCCATTTCCCATGAGGCCACGCTGAGGACAACTGAAGAGTGTTTTTCTCACTCAGTCCACTTTAACCAATTTTCAGAAAATAATTCACATTTTTGTTTATTTTAAATTGGTGTTGAATTTTTTTTGTATGAAAAAAAATCATGTTTTAATACTTAAATCCCTAAGAATAGTAGTGCAAAATTAAAACTGCAAATATCTAATAGCATATTTATCAGAAAAATAATCCCCCCTTGAAAAAAATGGTTGGTAAAAAAACTCTTCAATTATGCCCCTCCACTCCACTCCTGTCAGTGATGTCACCACTCTGAGACGTGTTTCCAGGAGGACACCAATCGCCCCCATTCGCTGAGCTCACCCATTTCCTATTTTCAGAACAATCCTCGCATCTGAAGAGTTCACACACCCTGCCCCCCTTCCTGCATCGCAAGATAAAACAAGATTTAATTGCGGAGGAACACCTCAATACTTATTTTAACACGAAAGGCTTTGTTGAGGTAGGCAGCGAAGGTACATCATTCGAGAATGACAATGTGCAATCAAGATCAACAACTATGTTAATGAGAAAATGTTATTATTTCATTTTAATGCGAGTATTTCAAGTGGACTTTAATCAATTGCATCTGCCCCCTGTCCAATTTCTAATAAATATTTCAATGGCACTGTTCTAGCAGACACTTGTTTCTAGTTAGTAGCAGAGAGGGACATTTACATAAAAACGGTGTGCTCAGCTTCATATTTAATGCAAGGACAGGTTCGGCCAAGGATGCGGTCAACACAGGCGTATTAGCTCTATGCACTCAACAGAGGTACACTTTTGATTCCCTAAACGTCTGTAAATTGCAAGGCCCCAAATGTAATAAGGGTGGTAATAGGGGAGAAATAGTGAAACAAAGGACCACTCTCCCCTGAAGCATTTCAGTCTGTAAAAAAATGAAAACATGACATTACTCTGGGTCATAGTTGCTGTACACAGACGTACGCCATTGATCGCAGCCTGTGAGGGTCCCTGTCAGAGTCAGAGTACATATCTGAGCATATCTGGTCAATTTTCCCGGGCCAGTAGATCTGCCTCCTCCGATACGGAACCCGACCATGGGCCCCCTTCCCTTCAAACTCAAGCCGGCTCTCCCTCCTCCCCCCCCTGGGGCAGACAGCCAAATGCTGATCGGGGCTCCCCACCAGGTCTGGTAGAGACGAGTTTTGAACCACGACCCTGACAGGCAGCACGCACCATATCAGACCAGCCAAAATATGGTGCGTTAGACCACTACGCTATCGGCCGGCCCTCAAGAAGCCATGTTAACATCCATTTACCACCACCAACAACAATAACAACAACAACAACAACAACAACAACACAAATAAAAAGGTAAGTATATACCATGCAGTTATAAGCACGTATGTATATGCGTACAGATTACTTTTCCCCTGGATGTTCAGACTTTTTTCATTTTGATTTAGACACACACACAAGGTACAGCATGGTGGGAAGAGAGGGTTTAATTAACTCGGTGAGCTGCAAGGCTCTGGTCCCTGCAATTAATCACAACTCCTTTCATGTCCAAAGGACTTCCACATTACCATACAGCGGGGACGACCAACGCACAACGGAAGATATTGGGAAGATATAAAACAGGACATTTAAGGTCGTTAGATCGCTTACACTCTCAACTCCCACTCTACATGCTTTTCAAATGACACTTTCTCAAAAGGCACTGTCTTTCTAACAATATGTATTCATAAAATACTTACAGAGGAGGAGGAAACACCAAGCGAAGCAATGCACAAGTCAGTCACAGCCGAGTTTGTAGTGGTATAAATCATTCACGATGGAGATAATGGAATTACTGACTTGCCGCTCAGAATTTAATTATCTTTTACGGTCTGAGCACGGTTCTATTTGGATGGATCTATAAACAAGGCCAACAGCCTTCAGTACGGTACAGTGGTACAATTACGAATGGCTGCATCCATTTTTTTTTCTTCTAGTTTTTCTCCCAATTTGGTGGCCAATTATACCCTCTATTTCTTTCGATTTGCCCTCCCCTCACGAGTCCGCTGCCCGTCTTTACGGGACAAACCAATACCCAGAGGCCAGCAATGATCAACCTCCCTCGAGACGGAATGTCACCCACCTACTTTCTAGCGACGCCCTTCCGCTTCTCGGCGAGCTCATGCCGGCTCTCCTTCCCCCCCTCCCCTGGGGTGGACAGCCAATCGCTTCAGTCGGGTTTAGAACCGCAGCTGCAGGGCGAATGCTTTGACCGTTACACCACCCGGGAGTATGGAATACAGGCTCCTAAAGCCGCTTGAGTCCGACTGACTGACTGACTGCAGCACTTCCCACCTCTATCGCAGTCAAAATCCCCAGACCAGGGTGACAAAAACTCTAGTGAAGGGACGAGCAGCCTTGCTAACTCATGCACAGACGTCAGACGGGGTGGTCGCTTACGATTAAGCGCGGTGTGTGACAGCAGCTCTGTGGAGTACCAGAAGCGCCTGCCGTGTTAAACACCGTCCATTCCTCTCCACCCGCCCGTGAAATATAATAAAATGGGCCTGGTGGGATCGAGCTAGGCAAGAGACAAGAGTTATGAAAGGGCCACATAAAGGAGCGCCTCTCTCTCCTGCCAAGGTGAACAAGCTGAAACAGTGACAGGACAGAGACTGCAGGGGGAAGAGGAGCCAGTGGATGCAAGGCTTCCTGCCAAGAGGCCTTTTTCTTTTTTTGTTTCAGATTTTTTTTACATTTCAATTGTGGGCCAGTTATACCCCCAATTTATCTCAATTCGCCCTCCCCCATGAACCCGCTGCCCGCGTCTACAGGGCAAGCTAATTCCCTGAGGCCGGAAATGATCCACCTCATCCGAAATCCTACACTTTCTGGAGACACCCTTTCACGTTTCTCGGTGAGCTTGTGCAGGCTCACCCTCCCCGTCCCCCTGGAGCGGACATCCTGGTCTGGGCACAGTTGGGTTTCGAACCATGGCTGTGATAGGCAGCTTGCACTCGTTTCACATGCAAAGGGAGGTGCTTTAGACCGCTACGCTATCCGAGGCCTGAGACCTTCCTCTGAGAAGTACAAAAAAAACTAAAAAACTGAAGCTTTTTTGAAAATGCCTTCCAAAAGACCAGAGAGACAAATGGTGAATGGGGGGCAGTTGTACCACGATGGACAGTAAGAAAAAGTAAGGATGAGAAATCTAAACAGAAGAGAAGGCAAATGATGGCATTCTTGTTTCAGGTACCCTCATCCCTTCTTCTTTTCTCGAACAGAAAAATACTTTCCCCAATCTTGTGTGATGAGAAATAACATACGGGGGGTAAGACTGGGAACAAATCACCAAAATATAATCACTGGACATACTGGACATGTACTGGGCAAGCAGAGCAGACGGGTACTTTTAAAAAACTACCTGTAGCTGCTTATTATGTATTTTATATTTTTGGGGGTGTAAAAAAAGAAAGCTGGACTGGGGGCGTATTGACACCCTGGAGACGAACACAATTATTTTTTGAGGGGTTGGAAAAATGGCTGGTGAACAGGCTGAGGTCAGAAATCCTAAATGGCGATAAAAACCTCCATCAAGCCAGAGGGAGGGAAACTGTCAACATTAGATTGGAAACTCTGGTGCCTGCAACACAGAAGTTGGTACCGCTTCACAGAGAGAGCGAGCGGTCGCTGGCCGTTGTTTGAGTGTGCGCCCGATGCAGACAGCGAAATCGAGCGAGGCACACCCAAGGCTTGTGTTCCTAAAGTCGAGGTGAGGTTTTACTGCATCGTTTGTCCTGGATCACCCCAGGCCACCCTGGATGTAAACTCAGAATGTGGAGTTCTGTGAGAGTCGTCCCAGGGGTGGGATGTGTGATCGAGGGAGAGCAAGCCCTGCACAGCCTTTAATGAGTGCGTTTCAAAGTCACTCGCCTTGTGTGAGAAGTGGGGCATTCTGGGACCTGACCACACAGCCTCATTACCGAGTGAGACGAGCGCCACAGAGAACAAACCTAATCACGCGCTCAAACAACAGTGAAAGGAAAAAAAACTTTGCCCATTTAATTGGTCGTTTAATGAATCGTCGTTTAATGAATTTTATGAATGTAAATACAATCCACAATAAATTAAAATAATACACACAAGCGCGCACACACTCTCACACACGCACACATGCACACACCCACAGACACTCTCTCACACACACACACACACACACACACACACACACACACACGTGCACAACTTCGCACAGAGGGACATTGGCTTTCCACAGTCAGCAAGCCTCTGACATTCTCCCCTGCCTTTGACACGTGTGTGGTGTGGACAACAGAGTTCCCCCGGCCAATAGGAGCGTGGCCTCATGCTGACCTCAGCACCCCTCCCCACTCCTTTGTTCTCGTTCCCAGAGAGGACAGCAAAGCAGCTGCTCACTCTTTCATCCCTGCCATTGTTAAGCACAGAGGCGCGCTCTGATTCGCAGATGTGTCACATCTGTCAAAATGGGTTCCCCGTGTGATGTTCAGGCCCAACCTCCTGCCTGCAGAGAAATCCTGTCACAATTATAACCTCTATTACTGTGAAATGTATATTTCCTCTCAAATTTGCATTCACATTACTCACAAAGATCTTTAAGAAAAGAGTTGTGACTTATCATAGATTATATCATCCCTACAAAAAACGTAATTCCTGAAACAGCAGATTATAAGCAAGATAACAACATAGCTTGAGATTTTGCCCATTGTGGGAAATCTGTTAGTCTACAGTATAACTGCTCTCTCTGCTCAATTAAAATTAGTAACACACAAATCAATATGAAATACAACTGAAAAATTCATAATCAGCTATTTCAAGAGTTAATATGAATATAATTTTAAGTATATGGTATTAATAAAACAAATAATATACCTCACGGTATTTGGATACTGGGGTGAGTGTAGTGTCAACTTGTTCTGCTGAAAGCATTCATTTCACTCTGTTAAATATACAGTACATGAATATGTAAGAACCATATATGTTTAAAGAGGATACATAATGTACATTTCTTTAGACTTAGATATAAATGAGGAGGAACTTGATGTAGTGTCTTAACCAGACATCACAATAAGTTAAGGACCTAAAGAGAATAGTAGGCTCTCGGCCAGAGCCGGACTATCACAGTCGGGTTTTGAACTGTGGCTGCAGTAGGCAACTTGCATTTGAGGGCGAATGCTTAGACCGTTACGCTACCCGAAGCCCCTACCCTTTTGCCTCCTGATGTACCACCTAGCTCTGAAAAAATAAATCTGCACAATGTCTTTGGGTTCACCTTGGTTTAAAGTTATTCACTTTCTGGCATGCATATACTTAACATGCTTTGCCCTGATGTAACCCCCCAATGTTAGCAAAGAGGTGGAAAATGGTTTAATATAATATAATAAATGCCATTTAGACAGCGCATAGACGCAAACGAGTGCTTTATACCGCTACGCTACCCGAGGGCCTTTACAGCTTAATAGGTGGTGGGCCCCCGGGGATCAGAGATGTGCTAGCGTCAGCCCAAGCACCCCGCCCCCCAGCCCAAGCGCCCCCCCGTGGACAGGAATCGCACACAGGCGCACAGCCTGCAGATTTATGCACTGGCTGGCAGAGCGCAGGTCTTATCAGGGCTCAGCCGCTATCAGAGTGTTTGGACAAGATAAGCATGCATTTGCATTTTTTATGAGATTTCGTTATCCCTACTTCCTTGACAGACGCCCTTCTGACAGATATAATAGAAGCTGTAAACGCCTCTTTTCCGAGCAGGCTTACCCGAATCGCACGGTTGGAGGTTCTCCTCTCATCTGTCCAAACACACTGCTGGACCACTCTCTCTCTAATCCCACTGTTACACTACAAACCGGACCACCGCGGACACAGATTGGCCGTCTATAGACTTTGCGAGGCAGGGCGGCAACATGTAAGGCCATATTATTTTTGTGCTTTTTAAAATTTTAGTGGTGCTTTTTTATTGAATTTTTATTTTTATTTTTTTATCCTGCTCTGTATTAAAATACCTCTGGATTAATTTGGCTGGCATCATTACTTTCGGCTGGTTGCTTACTTTCTAGCTTTCGATAACACTGAAACAAGTTTGTGTTTTTGTTTGACATTTCCAAATATGGGATATTATAGTATATATGAATTTAAAAATGTTAACTGTAGCTGCAAGGTGAAGTTAATCAATATTTGTTTCTCTTATTTGTTTACTAAAGTAAACAAGAGAAGGCCAACGTGTAAGTTCATCTGAGAAAAACACATTGGAGGCTTCGTTAGGTTCCACTTCCAAACGGCGAACGTAATGGATGCTACAGTCTGCTGAAGAGATCGTAAAACATTCACCAAGACAATTTGGATATTAGGGAAGAGTGATACTATCACACTTTTTTGACATTTCATTAGAAACTCATTTAAATAAAGTAAATGTGCCATGTCACAAACAAAACAAATCAAGATAATACACACCAACTAGAGCTGTGAGTTATCCATCAATGGGTCTCAAACTAAGTTTCTAATTAGTTTACCTCCTTGGTCCAGGAGGCGAGGGTGAAATCAGTGTTTCACAAATACCTGCAGAGCATGGAGTTGAAGACCCCTGACGTAGAGCATACGTAGGTGACCCGTCAACACCAATAACTCAGGATTGACATAATCACAGTGAGGGAAAATAGGTTGATAGGTAGCCGGAGAATCAATTCAAAACTGGCTGTCTCCCTAAATGTTAAGCAAACAGTGTCATTTTGAAACTTCAGGGGCTGTTGGTAAGCACACTTTCAGCACCTTGGCTATTGATCCTGAGATAAGTGCACGACTCAGACCAAGCAGGCACTTTGAGGCAGGAGTTTGATAAAGAGGAGTGTGGATTATGCTATGATTTCTGAAATTGAACCAGTCTTACAGTGTGTCAAAGGTCCTTTTCAGACCTAAAAGGGTTTAGAAACACCATTTCTTACAGTAAGACTGTCAAAAAACACAAAAGTGAGAGCCTTTGATACATGGATGTCTCACAAGGGCTCATGGATTCAGGTTGCCCACTGCAGCCACGGATCAAATGTGAAAGAAATCGGGGCGGCGAGAGCCCCAGAGGGAGGGGGCAGGGACAACTGTAATTGAAAGGCGTCCCTGTACAGGGAAAACAAATTGTGAGGGAGGGTAAATGGAAAGAAATAGAGGTGTAGAAACAAAAAATGAAAGAATTAGAAACAAAAAATGAAACATAGTTTGGGTGTATGTGGCCTAAATTGTAGCTTCCATTAGAAATTGACATAACATTCTAAATAAAGTATTCAGATTCTAACCCTAAACCTCATCATTATTTTATTATCAAATTGCATGCTGGGTAATATGTTGAAATACAAGTGTCCAATGAAGCACTTGGGGAAAAAAACATTAATTACTCATGAATATGGAAATCATGATAAGTTTCCATATAGTTTCCACAGAGTTTATCATATATCCTGTTCTGAAAGGGCAAAATGTTATTGGCGTTTCAAAACCCCCATTCAGTCCAGAAAGTACTTTGAACTTTGGTGTTTCAAATCCCCTAGATAACCATGGTTAAAGGTTTAAAAAACGCTTTATTTTGGCAGTGCATAACCATTCGCAACCCCTTCAAAGAATGGTGCGGTACAATGTACAGTAATAGTCATTCTCAGATCTCTACCTTGGCTCATCTGCAATTTTAATAACAGAAAGATTAATTAGTGATGGCTTCATACAATTTAAAAAAGTGTTTAACCTCACTGTTCTACCACATACAGCTGCTGTAATGAGGGTATGCTGATGGCAGGACGCTACAGAGCTGAAGAGGTGAGCCTCTATTGACGTGAGACTGAGAAAGAGTGATCAGGTAGGTGTGTGTCACTGTGTAGTGAGGTGACTGTAGGGTTGCCAAATCACCCAAATATGGGACAGAAGGTGGGGCACTGGGGGTGAAGTGTGTATGGATGTAAATACATTACATTACATTACATTACAGGCATTTGGCAGACGCTCTTATCCAGAGCAACGTACAACAAAGTGTTAACCGTAGTCAAGAACAGTTTAGCTGAAAGCCACCCTAGTGGGAAGTACAGTTCCTAGGTGCTAGGAGCAACCACATAGTTAAACTAGGACCCTGTAGGTAAAACTGTAGCCTCAATTCAAAGGTAGCAATAAAGCAATCAATGCAGAAAATAATGCCTAAGCCTAATACAATACATAAACAAGTAGACATGTGTAAAACTAAGCAACTATGTCCCTAAGTTAACAAAAACCAGACTACGGGGAGAGGTGCACCCTGAAGAGGTGAGTCTTCAGTCGTCGCTTGAAGATGGCCAGGGTCTCAGCTGTTCTGACTTCCACAAGAAGGTCATTCCACCATCGTGGAGCCAGAACCGACAGGAATCAACACATACTTTATATTGTAACGGCGACTGCTGAAGGAAGACTCAGGAAAGTTTGCTTTTCCATGATCGCGCTACCAGCTTTACTACAACAAACCTTATAGACGCAGGACACAACCAAGAACACGAGAAACTCACGGGGGTCACTTCTCAGACGTACAAACACAGTCACGGTTACAACACTAATCCACTCAATGACACAAGGGGTGATGGGGAACTGGCACACGAGGAATCATGGGAGACTGAACACATAACAATGACAATGGCAGCCCCTAAACCACAATGTGGCTAAGATAACATTCATTACTACTGAACTCATTTACACCGTAACAATATGATGGTATTCTATTTTGATGTCTGACTGGTATTTTGTTATATGGGACAAGGAACGTCCCGTACAGCATGAGCCAAATTTGGCCCAATACGGGACAGTTGGCAACCCTAGGTGACTGTGGCATTGCGGCTAAGCAGCTGGACTCTAGAATGGTTGCGAGTTCAAATCCTGTTTATTAGGGTGTTGCTGCTACAATAGTCAAGAAAAGTGCTCAAACCTAAATCCTTCATCAAATACAGCCAGTTGCATAATAGAATGGTATGCAAAATCTGTGCCACAGATAATATAAGGGAATTCAGAACACGTGAATCATTAGAGAGGTACCTAAGTTCATGTTATGCGTATGGCCAGGTATCTTATTGCTGTATATCTACAATAAAAGGTTCAACAAAGTTCATCTTACATTTTTCCTTCTCCCAGAGACCACTTTCAGCTTAGTGTAGGATATTAAATCATGTGCACTAATGGCAGTCTAATGTAACAAATAGGAGAATTTCAAACAATTGTATATAAAAGCCCTGGGAGCGTTTATTTCAACCTATGCCAGAAAAAAAAGAAGGAAATCCAATGAACCTTAAAAATATGCTTCGCTACTGTATTTTATACTTACTAACATGAAAACGCATTTTGTGTGGGGTGGGTGGCCAAGGGGAAGGATGATGCCTAACTATCTGTTATCAACATTATCACTGTTTATTCAGACTGAAGACGATGATGGGCTTTAATGTGTCTGTGGAGATTCTGCACCAGTCTGTGTATTTTTTAAAATAATTTTGTTCCTGACTTTTTTTTTTTCCAGGTTTTCCCTCCCAATCTTGGTAGCCAATTATACCCTCCATTTCTTTCAGTTTACCCTCCCCCCCCATGAGCCCGCCACTCGTTCTCGGAGGCAAGCCAGTTTTTCCCGTACAGAGACGCCTTCGCGCTTCTCGGTGAGCCTGTGCCAGCTCACCCTCCCTCCCTCCTCGGCGGTCAGCCAATCACCGGCCCTGATCGGGGCTCTCGGCCAGAGCTAGACTGACACAGCCGGGTTTCAAACCCCAGCTGCAGTGGGCAACTTGCATTCGGGGACGAATGCTTTGACCACTATGCTACCCGAGGCCCCATCCAGTCTGTGTATTTTGATGCCAGCTGTGTGACTGACTGCCAGAGTAAGAAAGGCGGGCAATGTAGTCGCACAAATCTAATGGGCCATTATCAGCAAACATTTCTCCCACAACTTTAAACGCTCAATCATAAATCTTGATCAAGAGAGATAGGACATCAGATTAACAAATGTTTTCTGAATCCGTCTTCATCAGTAAGGTTAATTAAGCATGCTGCCCACATTGAGATAAATAATCACTTCCACTGTTTGTTTACATTGCAAATTAAGGGGGAAGGGGGGTTATGGAAGTGCATTTAGGGTTAGCTCATCCGTAGCAACAGTTGCTGCTTGGAGTCTTTTTACCCTTTAAATGGACAAGAGATGTGTGTGTGTATGTGTGTGTGTGTGTGCGTGCGTGCGTGCGTGTGGTGTGTGTGGATGCCTGTCTGTCCACCTTTTCTTTTCCTCTTTACAGAAAATGCACAGTGTAATATTTTGAGTACAAATGACTGTATATTGCATTCACACAGTCCAAGGGTAAAATTTGTATTTGCTGGAAATACACACAATTAAGTTGGTATTCAAGTCGCGCTTTGGAGCACGTTTGCCTGAATGACTGACCGAATGTAGGCGAGACTCAGTTTGTGCCAAGAGTCCCTTCCTGGTCAATGGCAAGGGAGGCAATAAATAAAGACCTTGCCTACATGTAGAACACCAGTCAGCCTTTAATAGCGTGTGGGTTGTGTGATGTAGAAGAGGCTCACCTTGAACGACATTGAGAATTTACAGCACAGAGCCTGTGGGCCAGTCTGTGTGCCTCAACTCCCTTGACTCATCAACTTTTCACTGGCCTCAATACCCACAGCCCTGGGTAGTCTTTCTTCTTAAACTACAATTTAACTTATAATGTGCATACATCTTTGTGTATACAGAATTCTGTTGAAACCCCCCCCCAAAAAAAAAACTGGTGGTTTTTACATATGAAGTAATAAACTAAAAGTTAAAATGATTTTCCCTGATATATTGTCTTTATAATAATATATACTGAGACACTTCATTAAAAAATCAATAATCTGTAAAATGTTACAACTGTGGTGGTGGTTGAGTGCGTTAAATGAATAATGACCCTTCATGGGGTTCACAGTTATGAAGTGTTTTACACGGGAGAGCTCGCAAACGTGTTTGAGAAGTTATGAGTAATGGTCCATTGTATGGTAATCTGACAAAAGTATATTTTGCTAAAATCACAAAAAGAACATTGTAATTCAGCCTCTTCCCAAAGACCATTTGTCTATTCATTTAACTAAAGTGGTTGACAGCAACATTCATCTCTGGGGCTTCTGTCATACAATGTGTTTAGTTTAGTTTAGTTTATTTGACATTTCACTTTAAGAAAGACAATACATGGTTACATCCCGATGTACGTGTACTTTTTAAAAAGACATATCAAGGATGACACAGAAAAGTCCTCAGACTTATTTCCATTGTGGTCGCCACAAGGTACAGTCGGGTTTTGAACTGCAACCGTGATAGGCAGCTCACACTCATAAAGCACCAGGCAAAAGGAATGCATTAGACTGCTACGCTATCCGAGGCCCCTCTCCTTTGTCTTTTGCTTGATGATGAGAATGACTGTCGTGGTGAAGCCCTCTCTCCTTGTGGCCGCAATAAGCTCCAACAAAACTTTGAATCTTTGCCTATGTGTGTCTCGACACGCAAGGGCCATTGCAACTGGAGATCCGATATAAAAAGCTTGTCTGCTTTTAAATGTTAAATGTTGTCATTTTTGTAGTGTCTGTAATCTATTGCTGCTTTCTTGGCAAGGTTTCTCTTGAGAAATAGATTTCTAATCTCCATGAAACTAACCTGGTTAAATAAAAGTTAATAAAAAAAGAAAAAGAAAAAAAAGGTACAAATTCTGATAACAAGCGCCAGTGTCTGAACCTGCTAATTGTCCTTTAATCTCTTCAGTGTGTCCCTTACACATTCACGTTTTATAAAGCAGACAGTTTTTTGTAATAAAACATGAAAACTGCAACAGATGTGGTTCCTCTGTGTTAAATGGTTGCGCCTTCAGCGATCGCATCTGTGCTCAGACAAAATTACTGAGACAAAACCCCTTTTGAATGCGGAACGAAAATTTCTCTGACGCCAGCAAAAACAGACAGGCCAGATCAGTTTACATAAACATTGAAACAACCCTGATTTTTACCTGGAGTTCTGGAAAGCGGGAAATGTTGTTGTAAACCCATAAATCCATAAGCCATCCGTAAATCCAACGTCTATTCAAGATCACGGTGCAGCCAAGCTATCAACGGCATCAATGCTTATACATGTACACGCACAGTACCTCTTCTTTTTCTTTTTTTCTAGTTATGCTTTTATTCCTGACTTTTTAACCCAATTTTTTAGGTGCCAATTATACCCTCTCTTTTTCATGTCAAGTATCCCCACACTCATACAAGAGCTCGCTGCCGTAGTCCTGAGACCGGTAGTCCTGAGACCGGTAGTGAGCGCTGCACCGCTTCCTCCGAGCCGGCACCTGCCACGGTCACCTCAAAACACAGGACCACTCATATACGCAGTGAGCTCATATCGGCTTCTCTCCCCCCTCCCTGGGGCAGACAGCCAATTGCCGTCCCCTAATAGCACTCTGTGCCAGAGCCGAACTGACGCAACCTGGTGGAATCGAACCCCCAGTCGCAGTGGGCAGTGTTGAACATTCTTACCACTACACCACCAGGGAGGCCTATGTAATGCAAACCCTTGTCAATTCAATGACCCATGGCCCCCTAAGTCCAGCTCAGTCCTACTCTCGCTCTCCGGTTGAAGGTCTACCAGTGGAAACAAGGTATTACTTTATCCAAACTGTGCATGCGAGGCGCAATGCTGAGCACGCCTCACGTGCAAAATAATTCAATGATTGAAAACTGAAGGCTCAAAAAATCCTGGGGCGTTGAGGCCCGTTCCAGTTGCTCTTACCAGCTCCACAATCTCGCTGGTGACCTTTATTTAAAATGTGACTCCATCAATACGGCGCGCCCTGGAATGTGAAGCGGTGTCGCCCATCTGCTCATAGGTCATGTTAATTGCTCTTCGAATGGTGATAAGATGGAGATGACCTTATGTTTATCGATTTGGGATAGGCTAAAACGGGCTTTAAACTGTGCCCATCCCTTCTCCTAGCCCGTTGCAGGGAGAACGTTAAAAAGAAAAATCGACAGGGCGGTGGATAGCGTAGTGGTCTAACGCACCGTACTTTGGCTGGTCCAATACGAGTATGCGCTGCCTGTCAGGGACGCGGTTCAAAACCCTTCTCTACCAGACCGGCCCTGGTGGTGAGCCCCGATCGGGGGTGGCATTTCGCTACTAAATTAGGAGAAAAACAGAAAAAAACCTGAAACAAATAAAAAGAAAAAGGTGTTCTCTGTCACAGCTTTGCGATCAGTGTGCAGGGCCCATCTCCAGTCTCCGTATGCAGAGCCGCAGAGTGGGGGGGGGGCTGTATCCTTGGTCGGGATGCTTGGTGGGGAGACGACAGGGGGCATCTATCAGCAGGGCAGAACGAGTGAACGTTTGGGCTGGTGACAGCTCTAATACAAGGTTGCAAAATTATTCCGTTATGATTTAATTATCGAACCCTCTGCCGTACCGGCTGGCCTGACGACGCAATGGCACCTGGCTGACTCACAGAATGAATCGCTTGGAGAGCACATTTAGGAGAGGGAGCCGGGCCCTGGTGCGTAATGAATCACATGATTCCACTGAGCAGCATTCTATTATTATTATTTATTGGGAGATGGGGGCCGGGGGGGTTTACCTCAAAAGATTTAAATGCCAACCCTGCTTCCCCCCGTCTTAGTGCCCTGAGTCTGGCTGAAGACTAAATTGTTCCACAAAGAATTTATGTTTTGAATAGTTTGCCCTGCTCATCTGATCCAAAGCATTTGGAACAAGAGTATAAATACAAAATATAAAAACACTAGTATTTTTTAAAATGAAATGACAGTTCTCTACGATGTGATGTCGATAATTGAAGTGGACTGCCCCCAGTTTGGCAATGTGATCGATTTCCCAAAGACAGCATTCCACTGGACTCTGACACTTCTGGTTCAGTGAAAACCATAAAGAGGTGAGTCCAGTCACAAATGCTCTCTTCGTAACGTCATGTGAAATACAGTGAATGAGACAGTTTGTCCAGTTCTCTACAGTCTCCATGTGCGACACTGGATGTGTACAGTCCTGGTAAAATCATACCAAACACTTTAAAGTGAACCCTACTACCTTTCTGCTTGGATCCAAGCCGGACCCCAGAGGTGAACTGGGGTGAAGACCCCACATTCGATAGCCACTACTCACCACACTGCACTGGCTCCCTATGGCAGCACGAATCAAATTTAAATCACTGGTGCTGGCATATCAGGCCACTAGAGGAACTGCTCCCCCTTACCACCAGACATTCATCACACCCTACACCCCAGCCAGACCCCTCCACTCTGCCTCCTCTGGCAAACTGACTGTCCCATCCCTCCGGGCGCCTGGCAGCCGCTCCTCATGGTCTCGCTTCTCTGTCCTGACCCCTCGGTGGTGGAATGATCTTCCGCACTCAGTTAGGACCGTGGAATCACTGGCCATCTTCCACAAGAGACTCAAAACCCACCTCTTCAGACTTCACTACCACTGATTCTGTACATTAATTAACTGCCATCACTACTGTCACTGCCATCACTACACTACATGTTTAAAAATGTAACAAAAAAAGAAAAAAAACATGAACCTTTCTTTCCCTGTGTTACAGGTACGGTGTGCAGCTGCCAACAATGATGTCTGTTGCAATGTTACTACACTGATCTCTTGCGCTAACCATGATTAATCTTACCATGTTTAAATGCACTTTATGTAAGTCGCTCTGGATAAAAGCATCTGCTAAATGCCGTAAATGTAAAATGTAAATTCAGTCCAGGAGCCATAGTAGCAAAAAAACTCCTTACGCAACCTGGTTTTCTTGTCTTATTAAAAACTGCTGTGTTGTAGTAGTTTTTTATGAAGGGAATTAAAACACACCTTTAATTAGAGTTGTGCAATGCACACAGCACTATTCTGAAACAGACACAGATACTACACTTTCCCAACATGCAATTCATGAGAAAAGGATCCAGAGGTGCCTATTACCGAGAGTAAACAGGACTTAATCCAGAGCGAATAATGTCAAGCAACTACCAGACTGACACCAGCATAGACATTTCTGCACATCGATTATGAGGGGCGAAAGGTTGAAAGGCTTGGCATTTACATTTTCATTCATTCATTCATTCATTATCTAAGCCGCTTATTCTTGGTCAGGGTCGCGGGGGGTGCTGGAGCCTATCCCAGCATGCATTGGGTGAGAGGCAGGAATACATCCTGGACAGGTCGCCAATCCATCGCAGGGCACACACACCATTCACTCACACACTCGGGGAGAACACGCCCAAACTCCACAGAGAAAGGCCCTCGGCCGGGATTCGAACCCGGGACCTTGTTGCTGTGAGGGGACAGTGCTATCCACTGCACCAGCGTGCCGCCAACTGGCATGAACAAGTTTCCCCAAACTTAACATCAAAAGGTGTGATTCATCTGCATGTTTTGTGCAAGCGAAACGGTCAATGCCTTTCACGATCAGCGTTTGTGAGAAAATTGATTAGCACTCCTTTCAGGTGCAGGGGCATCCCGGGCCAGTATTGATGACTATAATTTACTCAAAGGGCCCGGCCAGGAACCACACACTGCACCGGGAATTACACTGCGAGACAAGACCCCTTTAGACGCCGTAAATCACATGAACTCGAGACGCCATCTACGGGAAAACTCCTTTAATTATGCTGGCCGTGTTTTCCCTAAAGAATCATATGCAAGATTTATGACCAATGCGAGCTGCTTTGCCCGATGCACTGCTCTTTTACGCGGCCTGATGTGCAATATCCGTCTCCGTCTTCAGACTTCAAACGCGCTGTTTACAAAAACCACAGCCCTGCATGATACGAGGGACACATTTAATAACAGCGCAACAGAAATTCACTCTCATTCAATTATCAACCTTCAATAAACAATTTCTTGTGCAATAAAATATTTGTAATAAAAGCGGTCATAAATATTTAAGAGCAGTGTGTGCCAAATCTGTTGGATTTTGGTTATTATAAACGGCATGCATTCATAAAATTATGAACTAAAAATAAAAATACAATTATGAACACCAAGATGAAACGTGCACTGCGCTACTGTCACGAATGTCCCAGGAGGTTTATTTGAACAAACAGACAGATGACAGATGTATATTACAGGGTTGGTTTTTCATATGATAGCAAATCCTTACACAATGTGTGCACTGCTATCCAGAAAATGTATTTATGCACAGCAAAAGGCAATATTTTTATCAATTTTCAGAGCACACACACACACACACACACATAAATATATACAGTTTATACACACACACATACATGCATGTATATTTACGGTCTATACATACATTTCAGAGCACACACACACACACACACATAAATATCTACAGTTTATACACACACACACACACACACACACACACACATTTATACATATTAATCTTCTCTATGTTTTTGTTACCATATATGAAATATCTACAGTTTATACACACACACACACATACATACATGTACATCTACTCTCTATACACACACACACACAAACACACACACACACACACACACACACACACACACACACACACACACACATATATATTTAATCATTTACCAAAGAACAGACTAGCTGTATTATATGAGGCAGCTGATCATATGGCTCTAGGAGGTACTGTAATACAGCCTCGCATCGAGATTCTAGGGATTCTGGGTTAACTGCAAAACATTCTGTCTGTAAGCAGAGTATTTATGTCGGCTGGACGAGAGTTAAGCAGGAGCAAAGCTGGCAGCGTTCAGGCTGATCTCGTCATTCAGGGGGCGCTCGGTGACAGACTGGCCTTCGAATCAATACGCCTCCGTCTTCACACACTGACTGCACCAGGAAACCTTGACTAGAGATGCACTCATCCACCAGACAAACCCTGATCAGCCTGGGGCCTCGGATAGCATAGTGGTCTAATGCACCCGCATTGGCTGGTGCTTTCGCAAGTGTAATCTACCTACTGCAGTCACAGTTTTTAACCCAACTGTGTCCCGCCTGGCCGGGAGCCCCGATTGCAGGCAGCATTTGGCTGTCCGCCCCAGGGGGGTGGAGGAAGGGAAAGCCGGCACAAGCTCGCCGAGGAGCAGTAGGGGCATTCCTAAAGAGCAGGTGGGCGAAGTTCCGTCTCAGATGGGGTAAATCGAAACAAATGGAGGGTGCAATTGGCTACCAAATTGGCAGAAAAACGGGAAAAAAAATCTGAAACATATATTTTTATATTTACCCCATAATTCCGGGCCCCATACGATGTTTGGGCCCTAGGCCCAGGCCTTGTCGGCCTATGCGGAGATCTAACCCTGCGTGTAGGCCTCAGACCAACCCCGCTAATTCTGCTTGGGAAAGGAGCACATGTGATGAAGCAGTGCACCTTCTCCCCCCATGCCTGAGTCAAACAGGAGCAATTTGCAGGATGTCTCTTCATTCCAAACGCTGATTCATTTTGCCCTGAACTAATATTCTCCACTAATACCTGTTACCTTTCCCACATCAAAATGTGAAATTATTATTTTAAAACATTATTATAAAACATTAATTTTACAGGTCAGGTGAATTTACTCTGCTATTATCTCTCCCTTCCTCATTTGCATATTAATGTGTGAAATTATTGCTCTTGAACTTGTATTACACGCCAGGTAATGACACTAGGGCTGGTCTCACATTAACCATTAACGGTGATGCTGAACAATTCTTAGCCTTTTTACTAAAGGAGCTGAGTGTGAGTGGCCTATTGCGGTCGTGGTTCGAAACCCGACAGGGCCAGCCCACAATGTATAACCTAACATAAGAAACTCTAATATAGGGGGGCCTTGGGTGGCATAATGGTCAAGACATTTGCCCAGAATGCAAGTTGCCTACTGCAGCTGCAGTTCGAAACCCAACTGTACCAGACTGGCCCTGCCTGGGACCCTGATTGAGGGCATCGATTGGCTGTCCACATCAGACCTCGTCAAGAAACGCGAGGGGTGTCTCCAGAGAGTAGGGGGGCAAGTTCCATCTCAGAGGAGGCGGATCATCACAGGCCTCAAGGAATTAGCTTGACCTGTATAGACGGGCGACGAGTTTGTGTGGGGAGGGTGAAACTAAATAAATAGAGGTTATAATTGGCCACTAAATTGAGAGAGAAATGGAAAAAAATCCAATAAAAAATAAATAAAAAAAAGGAGCCATCGACTTCCTTCCTAACAGCACTTCAATGTACAATCTGTAATTTTTCTGCCCCATTATATTCATAAGTTTTAGCATTTGGATATCAAAGCTGACAGCTGGCCACAAAATAATTATTATACATTGTTGTGCACAAGTAACTTAACACCCAATGCATATCAAATACACAATAACACAATTTCAAATGCCTTTTCATCTTGTGCAATGGTACAAAAGTACAATGGCAAGATAAAATGGCAAGAAAATATACAAGTCATACTTAAATATTAGATCTGATTCTTCCCTTTAATATAAAAATGGCATAAAGCCAGCAATATCATATAATATTGCAGGCATACAGAAAAATTGAATTGAGCAGTAATTTTACATATTCTACATTATATTCGGAGGAAATGGCATATGGAAGATTACCATTATGCAGCTGATGTTGTGTGATCCTTTGGCGCAAAAGTCTATCTTTAAAAGAAACCCAGTCCTTATAATATGCTGTCTATTCACCCCACGGTCTACGCATAATTGAAAATCATTGGCTCTGTGCATCTCCGCGGCAGTGAAATTGCAACGGCTCCAACAATATAATTTTAGCAGTAATGCTATTCTTAAGTCAAACACAAAGCTGTGCGATGCCATTACAGCCCCAGATGAGTGCGCGGTTTAAGCTGCTTATTACACCATTATAACGGCAAAACCTCCAAACGTCCTTCCATCTCTCTTCTATTCATCGTGCGCTAAACTGACATGGAGGTTCACAGCCGCACAAAGGATGATTTTAATAGCACATGAGAAGCACAAGGAAATGCAATGGAACAGCTCATTCTCTGCATTATGCAGGCTATGGTATATTCTCTGAATAAACTCTGATGGCAAGCTCTCAAGCATTTCAAATGCTTTATTTAGCTGTTAAGAATTGTACAAATATATTAACATGGATTGCAAGCATGATCCGTGCCGCATTTGATTTCCCCCATACACTGTATGTAAACGATGGGTATTCCTATAACACAATGACGAGGTGTAGCGTGAGTATTGAGCTTTTACACTTTGTGTGGAAGGTGATTAGCGGCCATGCCTACTGGCAGGACAGCCAGCGCACACACCTGTGGAACATTTGCTAATTGTACCTGTGTGCTTAAAACTGCTCTCTTAGAGGGCCTCCCGGGTGGTCTAGCGGTTACAACGTTCGACGCTGGACACTGCGACCGGGGTTCGATACCAGGGTTCGAGTCGGCTCTGGCTGGGAGTGCCACTAGGGGGCGGCGATTGGCTGTCCGCTCCAGGGAGGGAGGAGGGAAGCCGATATGAGATCGCTGCGTATAGGAGTGGCTCTGGAGTACCAGAGTACATTCTCAATGTTTATAGTAGTAGTTTTGCCAAAAGTTGGTGTTATTTTCATTTTTTTATTTCAGTGAATTTGTTTTTGACTGGATTGAAGGTTGAAGGTCTTTTATTTTTTTGTTACTGTCGGCATTCTCTCTCTCTGCATGGGGGAATTAAAATATGGTCTGCGGATGTTCAAATCCCTTCCTTGTGTCCCGTTGTTCTGCTCTGATCCGGGTTGTGTCGCACGGCGTCTGACACTCAGAAATGCACTTTTGTACAGTGCTGCACAAAGCTGATTCACGGCACGCTGTCGCCCCATTTGAATAGTAATTAATCGCCTCTGCCTCCGAGCAAGTTTCGTGGCGTGTGCTAAAAATACAGCATAGGGGAAGGGCGAGCTGGCAGCAAAACCATCCTGACAGCTTTCTCTTAATGTTCTCTCGCTGTGCTCCACACACGGCGTTTAGAGGCGGCGCTGGGCACACCGGGGGGCAGAGCTGGATCCTGTGTGGAGCGCAGGCTAACCGCGGGAGCGCAGGCTAACCGCGGGAGAGCAGGCTAACTGCGGGAGAGCAGGCTAACTGCGGGAGAGCAGGCTAACCTCGGGAGCACAGGCTAACCACGGGAGCACAGGCTAACCTCGGGAGCGGGCGTTTCAGGTCTCAGGTGCGGGGGTCTCACACACAATATGGCTCCACTGTGGATAGTTCCGTAAAGACACCAGACCCAGGCCTCCTGGGTGGCATAACGGTAAGAGCGTCCGACCAGGAATGCAGTTCAAAGCCGCGGTTCCAAACCTGGCTGTGTTAGTCCTGCTCTGGCCGGGAGTGCCGCTAGGGGGGCTGGCGATTGGCTGTCCGCCCCAGGGGGAGGGGGGAGAGCCGGCATGAGCTCGTCGAGGAGTGGTAAGGCGACCTGGTAAACATAGTTTAGTCGGGGAGGAGGCGGATCATTGCCTCAGGGTATTAGCTCGTCCCGTGGGGGCGGGCGGCGAGTTCGTGGGGGAGGGTAAATTGAAAAGAAATAGAGAGTATAATTGGCCACCAAATTGGGAGAAAAACGGAAAAAATCTGAAACAATTACTTTTTAAAAGACACCACCCAGCCACCATGACAACAGTGTGACGCCTCCCTAAAGCCAGTGGGCCGGTGCGAGCAGCTCTGTCTCACCGTCGCTGCCTCAGACAGAGAGACGCCGCTAATCGGAAATACTGTCACACAAAATCAATCCTCGCCTCAGACACCTTCCTGAAAGAGAACGGGTGAATGCTGATGAGAGTTTCCACGTCTCTGGGAAAATTCCACTGGCCTATTTTAATGAACGGAGCATCTAATACTATCCTTGGGTTTTAATACCATACTATTTAGTCATTTTCAAAGCGCAGAACAAGTGCTTTAAGCATTCCTTAATTCCTTAACTGCCGATGTAAACTTTGCAAATAACAAGAAAACTTTGTGCTCCACAGACTTTGTGCCAGATGAGAAGTTGGAGACTGCAATGGACAAAGCATGTTTTCTTTAATGTTTAATGACAAAGCAAAGCAGGATGCACACACACACACTGCAGGTACACATGTGCACGCACGCACGCACGCACACACACACACACACTGCAGGTACACATGTACACACACATACACACACACAGACTCACACACACACACACACCCACACACTGCAGGAACACATGTACACACATACACTGCAGGTACACATGCACACATCAAATGTCTCTACAAAGGCCCATGCTGCCTATCAGGTAAAAGTTCAAACTAAAAGGCTCATTCACATCTATCAGAAACAGCAAAGCTCCTATTTTCAGTTAAGGCTAGACATGCTAAAGGCTGTGTGTGTGTGTGTGTGTGTGTGTGTGTGTGCATATGTGTTTACATTTTAAGCATTTAGCTGCCATTTAGCAGTTTGTGTGTATGTGTGTGTGTGTACGCGCACGTGCTTATGTGTGTGGGTGTGTGTGTGTGTGTGTGTGTGTATATGTGTGCGTGAGTGTTTTGTGTGTGTACGCGCTTGTGTGAGTGTGTGTATGCGCACACGCTTGTATGTGTGAGTGTGTGTGTGTGTGTGTGTGCGTGTATGTGTGAGAGTGTGTGTGTGTGAGTGTGTGTGTGTATGCACACGCGCTTGTATGCACACGCGCTTGTATGTGTGAGAGTGTGTGTGTGTGTGTGCGCGTGCGTGCGTGCGTGCGTGTGTGTGTATATATATATATATACACACATATATATATATATTCGGTTTTGTAAGTTGTGCAGTGGTGGTATGAACAACTAAGAGCAGCATTCTTAGGTCTTAAGGCAGGCATTAAACCCTCTCTACATCCTGATGCGCTGGGCGTGCTTTGTGCACCAACACCGAGTGCAAGAGTTTCATTGATATGCAGTGCAGAAGATGTAAAGTAGGTCAGGAGAAACTTTATAAGTCCCTGTGCAAGTTTCTCTTTTTGCATTTGCAAATTAATTTATTCATTCATGAATCCTTTTCTCATTTTCATACAGTAAATAAGGAGAACATTTCCCTGCTTGACAAGCTGCTTAAACACAGAGATGCTGAAGCTATGGAAGCATCACGCCAATCAACGTACTGATCACTTCACTGGTACGAATGACTTGCCGAAATCTACACTTACTCGTACCATGCGCAAACCCAAAACCAATCAGCATTTTGAGCAAACCTACTCACATACCTACTCACTCAACGTTCATACAGATTGTTGTGAGACCCCTCCCAGCCAAATCTAGCGTGTTCACACGTTGGCTGAACACTAGGCCACATTGAAAAGCTGTAATAGCGGTGGATAGCGCACAGGTCTAACCCTACGTTCTAACAGGGAGCGATGCTAGGCGATGCTAGGCGAATAAATTGCCCAGTGGGCGTTCACCGCGCTTGACTGGCGTCCTCAAAAATGCTTCCGACGTGCTTACAATTTTTTGGCATCGTAAACGAATAGTTCATCATCGGTTTTGAGAATCTGTATTGGAAATAGTAGTTGGCTAGCAGTATTGTTTCCTTCAATTATGAACGATAAACTGAAACGCAGAAGGCTTTTAGTAATTGCGGCTTTGTACTTGCGCTGCAAACGCCGGAGGTCCCGTGTGTGGGTCCACAGAATTTTGCAGACCCGCCGGCAGCACGAAGAGACATTAGCAATACAATAGAGTGAATAAATCACACACTAGAGTATTCTAGAGCCATTGAGTTGGGGAGAAATACATTCAGACGAACTCGGCTGAGTCCAGAGTGCTTGCTGATATTCTTGTATTACCCGTCATTTACTTTGTCACTGTCGCTAACGAAATAAAACCTTCATCAAGATCAGAGCGCTGCCATATTTCTTACAATATTCATATTTAGAACCATCCCTATTCAAATGTCACATACAGCCACTGTATAGCAACAACTAGTTGACCCATGTCCCCAATATTATATAATAAATAGGATGACTTGAAACTTTAAAAAAAAGTCTTTATTGTTTTGCAATGTAAAACACAACCATTTATAGACCATTCCAAATACACATCTCTGTTTCCAGCCTCAGAAGAACAAAGCCGAAAAGAGTATTCTTTAACAAATAAATAAAAGGGCATCCTGTAACAAATTTTAGATTTGTTACACTGTATGATCAGCTGTCTTTATATTAAATATTTTCTACCTAGCCTACCATGTCTACGTCTTTTCCGTTTCTTTTGTTTTAATCACAAGTAGCTAGCTAGCTAATTTGATAAATCTACATAGCTCAGTTATGGTATATAATTATTAACACATCGTTATTGTAATATGGGTGCTAGCTAGCTTAGCTGCGCTGGTATATGATATCCAAAACCATGTGCGACGGAATAAACTGTGCATAACTTTTGCCTGGCTAAATTAGGTTAAATAAATAAAATAAATAACGTTTTACTATCATACAATCTATTCCAAACACGTTGCTGCAATGGTTTTGGCTAATTACAAGACCCTCCGTCACTCGCGTATGCCTCTATAGCCGCATCTATAACGTTACCAATTAATAAAAAGGAATTGACTTGAATTGAAAACTGACCAGGGAAACAAACAACTGCTGCCACCGCTGTCCAAGCGTCATTTTTTTTTTGTCCCTGTACTCCTGCAGGGAAACATTGTAGGGGAGACCGGGGTTGGTTGGCACACTTTTCACACTCTGCCGTATTTCTCTGGCATATTTTATGTGAGGATATTCTAACTAGTAGCAAATGAAAGGTTAAGGTCTCAGCTATAAATACATATATTTCAATGTCAACAAATATTTTCTTCAATTACGTGATTCGTGATTAAAGTCATGTTGTGCACTTGTGCCAACCAGCCCCAACACGGGGTTGGTTGGCACACGCTTTGGGGTTGGTTGGCACAATGTTAAAATGCTATCAGTACAAAGAATGAAGCAACAAATAGAAACAATTTGAACCAGAACCAGGAAATGTAAACATTCAATATAATATCTGCCCATTTTTTAACCAAATAATTTTTTTTTATCAGTTCACTAATAATGTTTCATTAATTATGTCTTTGGACTTTATAAGCTGCGATGGATTGGCGACCTGTCCAGGGTGTATTCCTGCCTCTCGCCCAGAACGCATGCTGGGATAGGCTCCAGCCCCCCCCGCGACCCTGACCAGGAATAAGCGGCTTAGATAATGGATGGATGGATGGATGGACTTTATAAGAACAACAAATAAAACACTGAATAATTTTGTAACAATTATAAACTTAATTATTTAAAAGGTGCACCATGTAACATTAGCACAGCAGCACAACTATAACCACAAACTACTCAATTCAGAACAAATTCTACAAAGAGACTCTTTTTAGTGTTAGCCTTTTGCTCCTCTAGATCTCTTTTGACTGGTTTGTCTGTCAGGATGGCGGTTTTCCTCCTGACAGCACCACCAACCTTCCTATTCCCTGCCTTAGGGAAAGGCCGCAGCTCCTGTGGGGTGGGGAGACCTCTCCCAGTGCCAGCAGAGAGACCACTTGGTCCAGGCACACCATTGACACATGTGCCAACCAACCCCAAAGTCAGTGTGCCAACCAACCCCACTCTCATTAGGACACATCTCTGTGCTAATATGATGTCAGCTAGCTAGCATGATTCATCACAACCTTTCAAATCTTCTATCAAAATGTAGCTGATTCCTCTCTCTATTAACTAAAAATAATATAATGTCAATATCTCTATCTAACACAGTTTTATAATATATTTAGTGGGGGGACCATTTTTTTATTTTGACCATACAAAATGTCAAAGTTGTGCTCACCTCAACACTTAGTGACCTTCAAATGTTTTTGACAGAATGAATGAGTGCAGGTAAAGAGAGCAAACATTTTAATGTTAAATTTTGTGACATTGCCCCCTGGGGGCTGGTGATGACCTGTGTGCCAACCAACCCCTGAGCCAACCAACCCCGGTCTCCCCTACAGTATGGGAGTATTGCAGACCGCTGCTATCAGTTTCTCCTCCATGTTGAAGTGTCGGAACGATGTCGGTTTTGTGTTGGTTTCCACGTGGAAGGTAAAAACAGCAAGACATTAATTTGATTGGCTCTTACCGGGCAACTTTCCCGGAAAGTTCAGAAATTTGAACTTTTCTGGGACACCGAAACGCCGATTAATCGGAAATAGGACCTGTTGGCCACAGTCGCGGAAGAAGTCGCACTCTCATAGAGAATCAATGCATTTCCCACAACTCGTTGCCGAATCGCTCCCTGTTAGAACGTAGGGTAACGCATCGTATTTTGGCTGGTCCGGTACAAGTGTCAGCTGCCTATCAGGGACGTGGTTCGAAACCCGTCTCTGCTAGGCCGGCCCTGGCCGTCAGCCCCGATCGGGGTGGCATTTGGCTGTCCGCCCCAGGGGGAAGGGGGAGGGTGAGCCGGCACGAGTTCGTCAAGGAGCAGGAAGGGCATCCGTGGCCGGGTTCCGTGTTGGAGGAGGTGGATCTACCTGCCTGGAAAAACTGTCTCGTTACCCGGAGGACGGGAGGCGGACTCGTGGGGGAGGGTGAATTGAGGGTATACCAACCAACCAAATTGAGAGAAAAACATGAAAAAAAGTGAAACTATACATTAAAAAGAAAAGCTATAATAAATTACTTAATTTCAGAATATAGGGCAAAAACAACATTTGCTGCTATGCACAATAAAAATATTAAAAATAATACCTATAAAATGCTGTAGATCACTTCTACATACACAGTACATGGCATTTGGACATAGACAATAATATGCACTTATTCGCTTATTTCCAGTTTGCAGTCTCTAAAATGATAATTTAACTGTCAATGGACGTGAAACATCACAATGTCACGCATTTAGCGTGTTCCTCCTCTGCTTCACCGTGACGCTGGGCTCTCTGTGACCCTCTTCCCGTGGCAGTGTGTGCGCACACCGTTTCGCCTCAGGATTTGTGGCCTGCAGGAGTAATAGGCCTGACAAGCCCAAGCTAGCGCCGATCTGATTCAGAGATGACCTTTAGCTACCACAACCGCTCATCAGTGGTGCTCTGTCAGCTCAGCCGTCAGTACCGGCCTTCCTCCAGTAGGGGTCAGGCTTTTATTCCCTCCGCATTGTGCACCGCCTCGCTCAGAGAGACCACAGAGATAGCAGAGAAATCCAGCAGATTTTGTTGACATTTTTATTTTTATTTCAATTGTTTATTTAACAGGGACAGTGGGCAAATAATTAATTGCCCCCAGAGTTGCCCCCAAAATGTAGTCCCTGGATATGATCTTTGTTGTCTTTCCTTACAGTTCTTCAACTACTGTAGTTGTGTAGTGTAGTGTAATGGTTAGGGAACTGGGCTTGTAACTCAATTCCCAGGTGGAGCACTGCCATTGTACCCTTGAGCAAGGTACTTCACCTGAATTGCCTCAGTAAAATATCCAGCTGTATAAATGGATTGTATGTAAAAGAAATGTAAACTTTGTAAGTCGCTCTGGATAAGAGCGTCTTCTAAATGCCTAAAATGTAATGTAAATGTACTTGTATCCTTAGCTTTGGGGGTATTGTGACTGTTTACCGTACGGTTATGCTAAGCAATGTATTTTTGTGAATGAATATATAATCATGTATTTGAATGCAACTTTAATATGTTTATGTATGTAAACTTCTAAGGACATTTGTGTTTTACTAAATGCTTGCGCAAACAAACAAATCTAAATATATCTTTTATATATTTTCACTGCAGATAGTATGCTACTTACATGCATGAACAACCCAAAAAATCTGGATCTACTGCATGGTGATCTTTTTAATTCTGTTTTGGAATATTGTAGTGTGAACCACAGTCAACAGGATTAAAGGAAAAAACAACAAATATCTGCAAACCTTCTATGACACAAAACATTACAAACTGTATAATAAAACGAAAAAAAAACGTAATTTTTACAGCGCCACTGTTGGTACAGTACCAAAACCTCTTCATTTGTACTTTGGAAGATTTAGCAGCTTTCCAGGAATGCAGATTTGTTGGGATTAACTTTACAAATGATCATTGGTAAATGTGTTTAGCGTGATTAAACAGGCTTGCTGCTCTGACACAAGCAGAATCATTTACTGTCCCAAGCTCCATGTTCATGTTCTTTCCTCTCAGTGAGCACAATTTACCAGTGCTGATGTGGACCCCTTTTCTACATTACACCTATACCTCTACTATACACTGTAAAATATCACCACTATTTATGGACACGAGCAGGGTGATCCAAAATATAAGAACATTTTTACATTTACATTTTAGGCATTTAGCAGACGCTCTTATCCAGAGCGACTTACACAGTTTACATTTCTTAACATACAATCCATTTATACAGTATAAAGTATGGATATTTTTACTGAAGCAATTCAGGTTAAGTACCTTGCTCAAGGGTACAACGGCAGATGTGTCCCACCTGGGAATTGAACCAGCAACCTCTGAGTTACAAGTCCAGTTCCCTAACCACTATACTACATGCCGCCCCATAAGAACACATAATGATGAGAACGGGCCTATCTAGTACTGCATCTAGCCTGGACTTGAATAGCCCAAGTATTTCTGCCTCTACTACCCGAACTCTCTGTGTAAAGAAAAACGTCCTAATATCCATGCAGAATTAGCCTTGAACTCATTTCCAGCTGTAGCCGCTTGTTCTACTTAGCAAACTTATCTTAAAAAATCTTTGGTAGTTTACTTTGTTAATCCCTTTTAAGAATTTAAAAACCTCAGTCAAATCCCCATTTGCTAAGGTCAAATAGATTGAGTGCCTTAAGTCTGTCCTCTTTTTTTCTGACTTTTACCTTTCTTACCAGGTACCAATTTAGTTGCCCTTCTTTTAACTTTTTCAACATCTTTCTTGTAGTGTGGTGCCCAGAACTGCACACAGTACTCTAAGTGAGGTCTGAAAAAGGCATTTTATAACATTAATACATATAACCTCCTTTGATTTATACTCAATACTTTTTGCTATGTATCCCAGCATCCTGTTGGGCTTTTTCACTGCTGTAGGCAGATAGACTTTGACAAAACTACAATTCCTAAGTCTTTTTCAAATTGAACACTAATTTTTCTCCTCCCATAAAATACTCCTGTCTTATCTTTTTATCTCCCACATGCATAACTTTACATTTAACAATATTGAATGTCATCTGTCCACATTTCTGCCCATATATTTCATATTAAACCTAAAAGTGTAATATAATCTATATTGCTGAATTGCAATGCAGAGTCTGCATGAAGCTCATGCGTGAGATACGGTGTATCGTGGTTAGTGAGTGGAATGAGCTGTTGGCACACGTAGGTGTCAGTCGGTCAAAACTGGGGAAAATGTTAACTTCCTTTGGCCCGTATTCATCAACTTGTGCATGGAACAACTTATTATTATTATTTATTTTTCATTTTGTTTCAGATTTTTTCCCGTTTTGGTAGCCAATTACACCCTATATTTCTTTCCATTTACCCTGTCACTCGTCCTCGGAGGAAAGACAGTTTTTCCCATACAGGGACGCCTTTCACGCTTCATGCGGGGCTCCCGGCCAGAGCCGGACTGGCACAGCTGGGTTTCGAACCGCGGCCACAGCGGGCAACTTGCATTCCAGGCAAATGCTTTGACTGGGAACAACTTTTAAATGGGTTCTTACAAACAAAATTTAGAACATGACTATGATCTATGAAATACTAAGGAAGTAATGAAAAGCCCTAAAAGTAGTTAATTTCTAAAATACAGAAGGTCTCCGAGCCTACCTATGCTTTTGATGGAGCAAAAAAACAGAAAAATCTAACAAAAAAATCTCTCAAACAAAACAGAGGTAATTATGTCTGGGTTGCGTGAGGAAAAATAATGATATATATTTTATTGGAAATTGGATTTCAAACCAGTCAGCAATCAGCCATCTGACAAAACATGACCGATGCGCTTCAAACACTCAAGAGACAGAGACTCATTATGGCATTTAAAAAATTATAACTGGATTATGGCATGATGGATGACAAGACGTACTGTGTTACATTATTAGGGAGCATTCCTTTACATATTGTGATGTGAAATTAATGTGACTAATTATTGATTTCATCTATAAAAAAAATCAAACACAGAGAACAGAAGTTGTCTTTGACAACTGAGAGGAGATATCATCACTCCACTAGCCACTGAGCCAGCAATCACATTAATATACTTGCTGTGTGGGGAGTTTTTTGTCCACTATATTATCTGAAAATAATGACAAATGGACTGTCTAGCAAGCATCCCTCACTGCATCAAAACTGGGCGCACACACTGCCTGCACTACCATCTGAAATGTGTGTAAAGATGGGAACATTTTTACCAAACATTTTAATTTTGATTTAAAACATTTAAATAAATCATTTATTTTGTAAAAAAATTATCATATGAGGGGCCTCTGATAGCGTAGCGGTCTAACTCACCCGTATTGGCTGGTCCTTCACGAGTGTGAGCTGCCTATCACGGTAAACCCAACCATACCAGACTGGCCCTGGTGGGGAGCCCCAATCGTTTGGCTGTCTGCCCCAGGGGCAGGGGGGAGGGTGAGCTGGCAGGAGTTCGCTGAGAAGCACATAAGGGAGTCTCCAGAATGTGGATGGGCGAATTCTGCCTCGAAGGAAGTGGAGTTTGCTGCCCTCTGAGAATTAGCTTGCCTCGTAGAGGCTTTAAAAAAGATCAAATAATAATATGTAAAGTTTAGGATGGAATTTGCGAATAAGCAGTTCATAAGTGAACTAAAACTAAAGTCAATGTATAAACTTTTGTCTTCGTTCTATTCGCTATCATTTTTAATTCAAGCTCTTCTACCAGGTTCTATGAATATGATTTTGCTATTTTATTTTACCTACAAGAGAAACATACACCTTAGTGTCCAAAAAATAATTATGTGTCACTCACAGAGAAACTGCCTGGCAGCTGATTAATTGGGTACTGACAACAAGTTCACATGGGGTCAAAAAACTATTTTGGAAAGTAACAGCAGTGTGAACCGTGTTGCAATGCCTATTATTCCCTGCAGACAATTATGTTGAATATCTGTTCACTACAGAGGATTATAAACAAAATGAAAACCACCTCAAGAGAAGTGTCAACTGTCTTACTTACAATGACTGAAGTTAAACTTTTCTTTTTTCACCGCGCTCCTCATGTTGAAATATCAGGTTCAAAGACTTACAAGAGGTACTTAAATAGTTTCATATAAAATATTGGGTCTTATGCTTGATGAATAAAATGTATCATACTTCACAGAAGACCTGACTCAACATTATGCTACACCAATAGCATGCAACTAAACCATGCGTGGTTCTGTGTGGCTCAGTAGGTAGAGCGTGGTTCTGTGTGGCTCAGTAGGTAGAGTGTGGTTCTGTGTGGCTCAGTAGGTAGAGCGTGGTTCTGTGTGGCTCAGTAGGTAGAGCGTGGTTCTGTGTGGCTCAGTAGGTAGAGCGTGGTTCTGTGTGGCTCAGTAGGTAGAGTGTGGTTCTGTGTGGCTCAGTAGGTAGAGTGTGGTTCTGTGTGGCTCAGTAGGTAGAGTGTGGTTCTGTGTGGCTCAGTAGGTAGAGCGTGGTTCTGTGTGGCTCAGTAGGTAGAGTGTGGTTCTGTGTGGCTCAGTAGGTAGAGCGTGGTTCTGTGTGGCTCAGTAGGTAGAGTGTGGTTCTGTGTGGCTCAGTAGGTAGAGTGTGGTTCTGTGTGGCTCAGTAGGTAGAGTGTGGTTCTGTGTGGCTCAGTAGGTAGAGTGTGGTTCTGTGTGGCTCAGTAGGTAGAGTGTGGTTCTGTGTGGCTCAGTAGGTAGAGTGTGGTTCTGTGTGTCTCAGTAGGTAGAGCTTGGTTCTTTGTGGCTCAGTAGGTAGAGCGTGGTTCTGTGTGGCTCAGTAGGTAGAGCATCACTACTGTAAGTCGCTTTGGATAAAAGCATCTGCTAAATGGCATATATTATATTGCTAAACAGTTGTCTTGCGATGAAGAATAATCATAAACACGTAAAAGCATATTTGTCCCCTCTCTTTTTCTCCAGAAATAACTAATCACTTTGGCAGCCATGAAAACGCAGGGGAGGGAGAGGCAGAGGGGGTGGGAGTGTGTGTGCTCCCTGAGACCCTGGCCTGTTCTCCTGAAAGCCAGCGTGACGGATGAGAGGCGTCTGTGGTCGGATCGGGAGGAGGCCTGTTGAGCCTCATGTCTGTAAGATAAGCGGCCTGCGTGTGTCAGTGCGATGCGGCCGCCTGTGATCTCTGACAGCTCTCTCCCGCCAACTCCCCCCCTCCCCTCTCCCCTCCGCCATCAGCTCAACCCCGCCTCCTCATCCACCGACACCGCGGCCCACATCCTCCTCCAGGCGTGGTCCAGTGGTTAGGGGACTGAAACTGGACTTGGTCTAGCGGTTACAACGTTCGATGCTGGCCACTGCGATCAGGGTTCAATTCCACCGGTCGCGCCAGAGTCAGCTCTGGCCAGGATTGCCACTAGGGGGCAGCAATTGGCTGTCCGCCCCAGGGAGGAGGGAGGGAAATCAATATGAGATTGCTGCATATAAGAGTTGCTCTGTGTGTACCGGGGTTACAGTTGACGGCTTGGCGAGTGCACCTTTGTCACTGCTGGTCACAGGGCTACGGCAGTGAACTCACAATACGAGGGGGGGGAGGGTGTAATTGGCTACTAAATTGGGAGAAAAATTATAAAAAATCTAAAACAAAGAGAAAAAAAAAAAAACAAAAAAAAAGACGAGCAAATAAACAAACAAAAAACAAACAAAAAAATACATCAATAAAATCAATTATTCAAGTAACAAAGAAAAGTAGAACTAATCTCAAGGACAGGAAGCTGTCTGAAGGTACATCTGAGCACGCAGGCAAACAACAATAAAAATAGATTTATTTCAGTCTTACAACATGTAATGATTCTTTAGGCACTTAACACCTAATTAACTGTATTGCGATGCAGGGAGTGAATCCTGAACGGATGTGGGCAGAGTAAACAAAGTAAATAAGCTGATTGAAAGAACGGTTTCAGGGAAACCCAACATCACACTCATTCCACATTAACTTTTAAACATTTCCCCCGATCCACAACTGGAAACCACTCAATCCCGAGAGGTTTAAGTCCCCACACAACTCAGTTAGGGAGAATAATAAATTAAACAAACAAACCTGCTGAATATTTCATCCAAAGGGTCAACGTAACGATGTCCCACAATTAATGGCTCATGAATTAAGTATCAGTTAATCTCAAATGAATTCGGGGCCATGCTCCTTGCAGGAAACGGGGAGTGCTTGCTTATGTTAAGAGTCGGGAAACGGTGGCAGGCGGGTCTTAAATCCACGCAGAACCCGTGAACTCACATGGGCCCAACGAGGCTGCCCGGAAAAAAAACTGCTCACTGAAATACGACGGATCAAATTGCTATCGCTTTAACGACATGGAAATCCTCTTAATAAATCACGGTTTAGAGTCATTTACTTTCTCAATCAGACCCTTAACTGTGAGTGATGCGCCTTTGGGACAGAGAGCTGGAGAAGACACTGATCTACTTCCACAATGGACTTTACTAATGTCTCTTTTCTGCAGAGATTCTGCTGATAATTCACTTTGAGCGCTTGTGATGGCTGAAGGTCAAACTGCAGGACTTTGGCAAGCTTTCACTTGTTGACTTGGGGCCCCCTTCACTGCAGTGCGGAAGTGGAGAATTATGAGCAACATTTCTCCGTTACACACTTGCAAATGATGACATATTGTCTTGTCATTTCGTGGACCTGTTTATAAACACCTACAGGTTTCTAAACCCCCCACCAAAAGATACACGTTTTACAGATAGGAATTAAAGCAAAGTGCCGTTCCAGTTCGAAGTCTTTAGCAACTAATTAAAACAGAAATAGAGACATTGACATCCTCTTAATGTCATTTCAGTCGCACAGAGAAACAATTTGCGCCCACTTTTGGCCCTCGCAAGGTCACAAGCCGATAATTGGAAAAACATAATTAGCCGTTTCAAACAATCTACACCATTTGCTTACACTTAATTATTATTTCGATTGTCGTGATGCCTCCGAAAACAAAGCTGACTTTAATTCTTTTTTTTGGGGGGCACGGAGCTGCCCTTGGTGAAGGTGAGCCAAACAGTCCTTCACATTGATTCAGTCAATGCTCGCAATGTCTTGGGTCCCCCTTGCAGGGGCAACTTTGCAGGATTTGACCTTTAGGGGGCTCAATGAGAATGTGAGATGTACACATGCAAAGCACAAGCCTACATTTGTAATTAAATTACTGTTACATTCCCCAAAACAAAAACACCACAATGGTGGTCGCTCTCAAAATTGAAATACCACTCTGCCTATCTGTGGTATTTTTAAAAATAGACTATAGACTAATAGAAATGACTAAACATTTTCAGGGGGGCTGAGATGAAAGACAGAGGGGATAAAGCCCCCCTAAATAGGGTCTCAAATCGCCCCTGTCCCCTTGTAGCTGGGAGACATGCCACCCTGGGCATGGCATGGGGTCCCTACACACTGTCCTTCCCTCTGCAGTGGATCTTTCCCAAGAGTACGTGGGGAGCCAATGAGCTGTGCCCCCTGATGCTGGGGGGGGAGAGAAGGGCTCAGGTGCTGCTTCCTCATGCACTTAATTCCCTCCCCAGAGAGAACCTGCTCCTCTCGTGTGGAAACCATCCTGGCAACCTCCGGTGGCCCCCACAGCGACGGCTTCCCCTCCACCACGCTCCGTTCACACGCTACCCGCCAGGGTACAGCTCTCCACACGGAGGCAGTGTGTGCGATGCACATTTCAAACAAGACTGTTTGGGCTTTGTTCAGAAGATCCCTGCGGTTTGACACTGCTACCCTGCTGCCGCTAGCCCTGTCTGTGTTGTCTTTCTAGAGTACTCTCTTCTTTCATCTGTACCCTACTAAACGACGTAAAAACTTGCGTCCTGGGGCGGCGGATAGCGTAGCAGTCTAACACACCGTATTTTGGCTGGACCAATATGGTGTGCACTGCCTGTTAGGGACGCGGTTCGAAACCTGTCTCTACCAGACTGGCCCTGGTCGTCAGCCCCGATTGAGGGCGGCGTTTGGCTGTTCGCCCCAGGGGGAGGGGCTAGGGCAAGCCGGCTCGGGTCCGCCGTGAAGCATGTACGGTACGGGAGTCTCCAGAACGTGGGTGGGCAAATTCCACCTCGAAGGAAGCGGAGTTCGCTGGCCTCGGAGAATTAGCTTGCCTCGTACAGACGAGCGGCGGACTCGTGTGGGGAGGGTTAATCGAAATAAATAGAGGGTGTAATTGGCTACCAAATTGGGAGGAAAAACAAATAAAAAATTTTTTTTAAAAGCTTGCGTCAATTAAATCAAGGGGCAGATTATATTCTTATTATGTCATCTGTTAGCAAGTCAATGTCAGAGTGAAAAAAACAAAAACAAAAAAAAGCCAGGGTTGAATAGCCTCAACATCAGAGTGGAGGAAAAAGTCTACCAACGTCTTACCTTTTCAGAGGAACTACCTGAATTATCATGAAACCCACTGAAGGTGGCCTACACGACAGGACAGGTTTACTATAGGACTAAATCATCGTGTTAAAATGTTTCATTAGCTCTATAAGAAACCTATAAGGGTGTGCTTATGGGTCGAGCGGTCCCTGAAATGAAAGCCTTTTTGCTGATATAAAAATTCAAAAAATTTATGAAGTCTCGTTCAATCTTAATTCCCCCAAAACTGACTGAAATACGATCTGGGGATACAGTAAGCCAAAGAGAATTCTCTGAGTTTGATTACTACAATTACCACAGACAAGCACAGGGCAGCAACTGGGATGAGTGGAGCCCCACTGAAGCAGTCTCGCCGTGAAATAGTGGGAGGGAGAGGAGGGAGGAGAGAGGGAGAGGAGGGAGGAGAGGAGGAAGAGAAGGAGAGGAGGGAGGAGAGAGGGAGGGGAGGAGGAAGAGAGGGAGAGGAGGGAGGAGAGAGACAGAGGAGGGAGGAGGGAGGAGAGAGGGAGAGTAGGAGAGAGATGGAGGGAGGAGAGAGAGAGAGAGGGGGGAGAGGAAGAGAGAGAGAGAGAGGAGGGAGGAGAGCAGGAAGAGAAAGAGAGAGGAGGGAGGAGAGCAGGAAGAGGGAGGGAGAGGAGGGAGAAGAGCAGGAAGGAGAGAGACGGAGGGAGGAAGGAGAGCAGGAAGAGAGAGGGAGAGGAGGGAGGAGAGCAGGAAGAGGGAGACAGAGGGGGGAGGAGAGCAGGAAGAGGGAGGGAGAGGAGGGAGGACAGGAGGAAGAGGGAGATGGAGAAGGAAGGGGGGAGCGGCGCTGAACGTACCTGATGCTGCTCATGCTGCCGGTCTCAGATCCCAGCTTGCATCGCTCCAGCTGGGTGGCCACAATCTGCCGCTCCGCCTCCAGCTCACGAGTCAGTCTCTCGAACTGCAGCTCCTGCAGGGGGCAACAAGGGAGGGGGGCGCGTGTTAGTGCCTCATGCTCGGGGAGAGGGACTCTCAGACCTTCCGTTACCCTCCTCCTCTCACACATTCTACCCCACCTCCCACCCCCATGGCTGGCCGTGGGGAGAGTGAATCTCCCCTCCCCTGGAGCTCCTGTTCCTGATGGGGGCTGGCTACTGCTGCTGCTTCTGTGTGATGTGCCGCCTTCTTTTGATTTCACACTGCTGTATCGGGGATTAAAATACAGCCACAAAGTCACGGGGACTCTGGGAGTTCAGCATGCGGTCACGTTCATTCTGTTGCTTGTTTGCCAAATCCTTTTATATATCCTTTTTTTTTTGCCATGAAGAAACTACATTTTTTTTAAAGGGTGGAATTCAAAGGGGACACCAATAGGACTACAATGTTTTTCTATTACATTTAAACAGCAAATACAGACTAGATTCAAAGTGTTCAGATCCATCTGTATCTATTAGTGACGCTCACCCATCAGATTGCGTGTGCACACGGAAAAAATAGATAAATCTGAATGCTGAAAGCAGACATGACGCTTGGTGACTGGTGAGTCATATTGTAATATGTTTAACCCAGAAATCCTGGGGAAGAAAATATGATGCCACGTTTCTCTCTCATTATTGCAACACATGCACATGCACATGCAATAATGTGCACTATTTACATAACAAGGCTCAGGTCACAGCTCCAAGCACTTCACAATAATATGACCAGGTCATAGCATGCTCATAAACTGCTATTTGAATAGACCCTCTTGGACTGTTTAAAACCCTTGTGTAATCTTCATACCCCGTGTCCACAGGGTCCAAAATGACCCACCCTCGCCACACCCCTATGATAAAGCCTCTTAATTTAATTTTAAACTCCACATCTATTCTGCATGAAGAAACAACCTGTCACTCATCAACAACTTGGTGCATAACTGTTTTTCCACCATTAGTTTTTACTACAAATCATCATTTTTTGTTGTTGTTGCTGTAATAGATGTGTATAATCTTTGTACCCTGATGGTGCACAGCTTTCATAAAAATATAAAAAAGGGCAATGTTTTACTTTTTCTAATGGTAGGGTCACTCCAGAAGTCAACAAATTTCATGCTGACAAAAAAACATGTAGGGGGTTTTCACTGCTGTTAAACTTTTTTGACCCTGAGGACAACATAACAAACTAGTTGAAACTGTTGAGCATCCCATGTTTAGGCTTATTTTGCCACGACACTATTTGTGATGAATGATTAGGACTGATTCATGTTGTAGAAATCAACAGTTTGTAAATTGTACATGTGTCAAAATGTGCCTTAATTGTGTCACATTCTCCCAAACTAGTCAAGACTGTTCTGACCAAACAATAATAACCAATTAAAAAATATATAATAGTGAATCATGAGTATGATGCTGATAAATGAGGTTAAATTCATTATTTAACATTTTTTGTAGTTGAACAACATTGTGTATATTAACCGATGAGGTGTGTCGTTGCTCATACTACATCACACTGGAATATTTTGAATGTTATATTAGAAGTGTGTGGTTGTGAGGGGCCTCGGATAGCGTAGTGGGCTAACGCACTCGCATTGCTTTGTGAGTGTGAGCTGCCTACTGCAGTCGCGGTTCGAAACCCGACTCTGTCAGACCGGCCCTGGCTGGGAGCGTTTAGCTTTCTGCCCCAGGAGGAGGGGGAGGGAGAGCCGGCACAAATTCGCCGAGAAGCACGAAAGGCTGTCTCCAGAAAGTAGGTGGGCGAGTTCCATTTCAGAGGAGGGCGGATCATCGCCGGCCTCGGGGAATTAGCTTGCCCCATAGAGATGGGCAGCGAATTCGCGGTGGAGGGTGAATCGGAATAAATAGAGGGTATAATTGGCCACAAAATTGGGAGAGAAATGGGGAAAAATCTGAAACAAATAATTAAAAAAGAAAATAAGTGTGTGGTTGTGCAATATTGTACCACACTGGAATATGTTGAACGTCATACTACAAGTGGGTCATTGTGCATACACACACTGGGGTACGCTGAATGTTACACTAGAAGTGGGTCACTGTGCCTATCATACTGGAATATTTTTAATATTATACAACAAGTAAGTCCCTTTTGTACACAAGGCAGAGTCATATTTTCTGTATGACGACTGAACACTTTCTGTTTTGTGCTCCTACAGCCACCCCAGGGTGAAGAAAGGCAGAGGAAACAGGACACAACTGAGAGAAGATAAATAGAGTGTGCTTTCTTGAGAGAACCTCTAAGAACATTCTGTGAAATATAAACAATCACTCAGACGGGGGATAGGCAGTGAGTCCTAGAAGAAAACCAGGACAAATGGGTAAATGATGACCCAACAGAGAGCAGAGTGCCCTCATGCACAACGGAGGGTTAATCGAAAAAGGTGGCTTCATTCTGCATCTACTCCACAAGGTAAATATAGCAACAGTGACTGTAGCGCGGAGCCTCGGGTGGCGCAACGGTCAAAGCATTCACCGGGAATGCAAGCTGCCTACTGCAGCCATGGTTCCAAACCGAGCTGCGCCAGGTTAAAGCTCTGTCATAAGTAATCAAAAAAGACTGTTAAAGGAGCACTCCAGCACTCTACTTTTACGTTTATGTCCGTTTCCCTGTGACCCGTGAACAACCAAATGGCAAAAAAATAATGGGAGTCAATTGTCAAATAATCCACAAAGACAAACTGCACAACAAAATCACCCAGACTAACTTTAATCCGTGTTATTTGGCTCAGTTTGTTTTGGGACGTGTAAGGACAGGTTCTGAAGAAATCAGAATATCGGACAAAATATTGGTGATGCAGATGCGGACACTGTCTCCCGAAGCCCATGAAGGACAAATGTTTGTGCTTCAGCAAATGGGATCTGGCCATGACAAAGCTAACTTAGAAGAAATTGCAGCCGCTGAAAAAGAGACAAACACTGACAACGCACCCAGAATTTGATGGCCATTTACATTCAGGAGTGCTAAAGACTTTTTGCAGCATACCTAAAATAAACTTACTTGTGAACGAGTAAGTAACAATATCTATGTTTTGCAATGTATTCATGTAATGTTATTATCTGCCTTGCAAGCTAGCTAGCTAGTTAGTTATGAAAAACTGAATGATAAAAAGTTCATATTAATGACATTTAACGACTGGTTAACTATAATAATGAAGTTAGCCACTTTATTGAATGATAAGAACACACATTGTTTGGAGATGCTACTAACTTGCTATCTAAAGTCAAACAACACTGGCTAACTCGTTCTATAATTGTTCATTTTTCATTCAATTCACAGTTCATGTTTATTACATAAACATATTAAGGTAGTTAGTAGGTTTTCCGTTTAGCAAATTTTCTCTCACAATCAAAAAGTTTGTTTTTGTCTCCTTGCTTGCTGCCAACAACACTTGTTGCTTCACTAGCATTGCATAAACAAATAAAGACCTACCAAGTCAATATTTATCTTTATTTAATTCTCATAATGTCAATGAGTGGCCAGAAAATGCATCTGGGTTACTTTGGTTTGTAGTTTGTCTTTGTAAGTTATTTGACAATTGACTCCCATTATATTTGCCATTTGGACGCTCACAACTCAAAGAGAAACAAATATAAAAACAAAAGTATCAACAACGCCATATGGATGGATCGACAACACAAGTAGTACATCATGAAATTATGGATTTTGGTTGGTGAGCTCCTTTAAAAAGGTTAAAAAGAACAATGTATGTATAAATGTATGTAGTGTGTATGTGCAAAAATCCATCAGTCTGGTTGTGTATTAAAACAAACTCTAATATTGCACTATTCATTCATTGATTTATCTTTTTTGATGTATTTTTCCCATGCTGTTTTCATTCAGAAGCCTAAGTTTATGCCTGACTTCATAATTGTGAATGGCACAAGGGATTTCCTTGACAGATACAACATGAAGAGACTGAACTCTGAACTCATAACCCTCCATATATTGTTTCCAAAAATAAAGAGACAATCTAGTGCTCATTTACACGACCACAGCTTACTTTGCATTCAATTTGAAAAAGTACACAGAAATAGACTTGCATTGGAATTTTTTAATGCAGTTTTTTCCCAGACAATATTGAAAACTCAGCAAAATGCATATTAAATATTCACATAAACATGATTAAAATGCTTTACTGTTATCATTTATTATAATACAGTAGCAACAATTAAACGGTAATAGCTTCGCAGTGATTTTTTACTGAAGATACAGTTCCCTCAAGACACAGTCAGTTATTTCTTTAGCATTACCCAAAGCGAAATGGTACTCTTGCCAGTAATAAAATCTGAGAAATGAAATCCCTTACCACCCAAAGGTGATAATCACTGTTAATATCCAGGATAAATAAGATAACTGCAGAGTAGGCATTGCCCAGGACAAGAGGCAGTCAGTTTAAACCAAACTTCCACCCTATATGTAACACTCCTGAAAATCGCCTCTATTAGGAGCCCAGGACACAAAACTGGGGCCGTTAACCCAAAATGTATGTTGAAAATGTGTCACGCATCAGTTTTTGACAAGGGGAAAGAGGATGACAACCCATGAAAAAATGCCTGCCCGAACTCGTCCAGGGTGCTATTCTGCTGAATAATGAGAAATAGACTTGTGGTTTCCAAACCACCCAGAAAACGCTATCTGCAAAAAACGTCTTAATAACGTTCCCTAAACCCACTCCAGAATGCCAGTGGAGTAGGAACCCAGACCGATAAGTTTAAGAGGGAGAAAATGAGGAATTTAATCTGCTCCCCTTCCCCCTCCTCTGGTGTTACTCTGCACCACATTTGGTTTAATTACGGCAAAGTCTGGCACCAATCGATAGACGGGCTGATCTCTCCCTGTTTGGACCGTATTGCTCTGTGCGGTTCATCGATCTCATCACAAACCCATTCAAGGACTGGATGAAATGATCCCATCCACAGAGCACCTACCCCCTCCCCTCCCCCCAACCCCCTACAACAGAGCCAACCCATGCCATCCCCCCTCACCCCCAATCACAGAACCTTGAATTGAGGAAAAGCTCCACACGTGTGTCATCGATCCCCAAAAAACCCACGGTGCAACACGATGATGATGATGAAGCTCACCACAATGCCCAGAAGGGATATAGGGATATCGCTATTTTTTTCACACCACAGTTTCTATATAAAGATAAAAACTTTAAGGCACACTGTTTTAGCCTCACACATGTGGAAAGACTATGATCTGCTATCAATGGTAGCACTGTCTCATCAGACTTCAGCGTTAAACCTCCGTGGAGAGTAAAAACTCACTCACACGTCAGAAAAAAGATCATTCATTCACTTCACCCCTAAAACAGGAGGCTAATTGGCTTCAACAACAAGTGGGCAAACTGTAGCGATGGCTGAGCCCAACATAAGGGAAGGCAGGGTAAATATCAAAGACAAATTACCACAGTCTCCCCAGTTCACAGTTCAAGTCCTGAGCTCCCAAGAAACTAAATTGTTTTGGGGGGAAAAAAACAAAAAACTTGCAACCTGGCGCCCTTTCCAAAAAAAAAACCCTTCAACCGACAAAGCACCTGCCCTCTCCCCTCTCCCTCTCCCTCGAGTGAGTAAAGATGAGAATGTACCCTTACCTGCACATGGACCATGCTCCAGATAAGACACAAAGATAGAGAGAGTAGTCCAGTTTCAGGCCACTTTGCCGTCTGTCCATTACCGTTTCACCGCTCCTTATTAAGAGGAGAATTCTTGCACTCTCATTAGAGAGGGGGTGAACTGCGAGCCAGCCGTGGCTGCCTTCACAAACCGGGGGGGGAGAGAGAACAGGGGCGTTCAGCCAGGCACAAAGGTCTCCATGGCAACGGAGAGTTGAGACCCCCTTTGGCATTATTTATGCAACATTTCATCACAAAAGGGACCCTCCCACCAGCAGCTCCTGCCAAACCCTGCCGCTCTCCAATCACTCTTCTGTCTGCGCCTCTGTTCTCCCCTCCTATTCCCTAACACCATCTGCGCCCCCCACCCCCACTCCACCCCACCCCACCCCAAAATAAAGTAGGGGGTGGAAGGAGAGGAGGAGGGAGAGGAGGGGTGGGGGGGTTGTTCGAGGTGCCTGCAATTGAAACGCTGCGAGAGTGGCTGAGAATTCCAAAGTGGCTTTGGGTTGAGACGGCAAATATGTTGTTTTCTTTACTCTCAAAATCTCCCCCCCATATTGAATGCCCCCAACCCCCTCCCCTACCCCTGGGAGGACCTCCTGTGTGACTGTGTCGGCATTGGCAACGCTCCACGACACCGATGTCCAGAGACAGGAGCGTGTAAAAACATTTAAGCGGCTCCTGTGACGCTCCATACCGGTGCTTAAACATGACACGGGGAGATGGCACGTAATTAACGTCTGTGAGAGACTGATCACAGATGTTTCAGAAGCCAAAATTGACGTTCATTACTCCTGACTCAGCTCTTGTACAGTACGACACTTCTCCGTGTGTTATCTGACAAATTCAGAAACAATAACAACACAATGCATAGCTGTGCACCCTTGCTTTAAAAAAAAATTATTATTATAAATGTCCTTCCTTATTCTTTCTACGATAAATTAAGCATTTTGGGGGCATTTTCAATGGGCATTCAGCGGAAGACAAGCTGCCTTCACACAGGCAATCCAAAACTAATAATAGTGGAGTTTGGGGAGCTTTAGTCGATGGCAGTAAATGAAAGCTGAAAAGGACGCTGACCTTCTGCTTTGGAGCGCGCGCAATCAGTGAGATCAGTGATGAGACGGCGCTGATAAAAGGCCAGTCACTCATCCCTCATGCATACCAAGTGTGCCTCCCCCTGTATGGCGACAATCAGACCGGCAATCCTCTACCTCCGAGCTGTTTATTTACCCAAACGCGACAGAGAGCGATGAGGACGCACAGACGCTCAGCCGCACCGTTACGGGGCTGACGGAAGTGAGATTGATCCCGCTCACCGGGAGCCAAAACAACGCAGCAACCTGCTCTTTGCCCTTTCAAAAAACACTCCAGCGCATTTTCTGAATTCATACTTTATAAGTGCATAATAAATGCACTTTCATTTCCGCCCCCCACATGCATATACGAGTCTAGAGTGTTGCTATCAGTGTGGACAATTGCATATGCTGCCAAAGAGATCGGGGTAAATTCGGTAGTGTTTTTGCAAGGCTTTTTTTTCTTAAATGCATTTGAGCGAATGCCAGATAGTCTAATCATACACTGAGGCCCAGCACAGAGGGCTCATTGACTTCGATTAAGCTCCAATATTACTACCTGTACAAAGATAATGCCTTTAACTTTGGGGTAACTTTGACAAGCCCTGAAGTTGTTACTGTGAGTGGGCATCCACAACAATCCAGAACAACCAGAACAATATCGTTATTCATCACCGTGGCGACATGTGAATACACAACGTGCATGCTCCTCACATCAATTACTCTTAAAAAATCTATGGAAAAAAATAAGTCCTGAAGGTCGATTTTTTTTTTGTTGCTTAACCCAGACAGGAAATGTAGTTTTATAGGATTTATGATTAAATCACAAGGGAATTCTGAATGAGTCATGGGCGAAAGGTGTGAAGGCCTCTTTTTTCAAAAAACAAAAAAAACGAACACAAACTCACGCCTGCTCTGACAAGCAAGACAATTCCCACTGGGATCACATATACTGAAAAATGTATGCATTCACTACTGTATGTTGCTTTGGATAAAAGCGTCTGCTAAATGGCATATATTATTATTATTATATTATATTATTCAAACAAAGTGCTGGAAGCTTCCACAGTACAGCATTAAATATTAATTATTACACAAGTGTCAAAGAATAATGGCAGCTTTGACCTTTCCCTATAAGTTAATACATAGAAATAGTCGAAGGCACTAGATCTTCAGCAGGAGATGTGTGCTGAATATAAGTGATAACTGTAAAAATAGATGTGTCTACACAAAGTATTAAAAAGAGGTATTCTGTGCCTATGAATATTTGGGTTCTCTTACTGCAGAAAGCCCTGCTTGAGTGCCCAGCCGGGCCAAATAGCAGAGCTGACATTAGCTATCGATAAGTTAGAGGTTATAACACCATTTCCAGGAGTGAAGAGAGAGGAATTCTAATGAGATTTAGAAAGGCTAATCCACCATAGCCCCTTTTATAACACAAGTACAGAGCCTGATTTTAAGTCTGGCAGTTGAATGCAAAGTTAACTTTTTCAGGACAAAGTATTCCAAGCACAAGTCTAAATTATTGATTGTTTATTTCAAGGCGTAAGGTCCATACCGTAGGTTATGATCTACTGTATATCAATCTAAAAGTTCAAAATTCAGACATTGATGAGCTTATTATATCTGTAACAGCAATTGTTTCACCCTTGCTTTAATTCCACTTCAATTCATTACACAAATCTTAATTAGTTGAATGAATTCATTAGCAAATTCAATATATATATATATATATTTTTTTAGATTCTGTTTCAGATTTTCCATTTTATCTCAATTTAGAAGCCAGTTAAACCCTCTTTTCATGTCAACTATCCCCCCCTTGTATTGTGAGCTCGCTGGCATAGTCCTGAGACTGGCAGTGATAAAGGCGATGTACCGCCTCCTCCGAGCCGGAACTCGCCAAGCCATCAACTGTAACTCCGGTACATATAGAGCCACTCTTATATGCAGTGAGCTCATATCGGCTTCCCTCCACCCTCCCCCCACCCTGGGGCAGACAGCCAATTGCCGCCCCCTAGTAGCACTCCCGCCCAGAGTCGATACTGGGGCATCCGGTGGAATCGAACCCCGGTCACGCAAATTCCAATCTGTACTATTGGGTCATTTGATACCTACATCTGGCCTGCAGTCCATGTGACAAAAAATATCACAATGGAAGTGACTGTTTTGACAGTGGCTCCCACAGACATATCACATATCTCAGTCCATTGGCACTTTGGACCCAGTGAGATGGCATCCTCCTCACCCAGGCATGAAGTCACACTCAGGAACAACAGCTGGCAAACTGTCTGGCCCTGTGAGCATCTGTGCAGCCAAAGACTCACCTGCCCAGCAGAGTCCGCAAAGGGGGGGTTGGGAATGGGGCGTGAATGAGTGGCGTGACACAGCAGGGAACCATAACTTTGACAATCTGTGATTTCTATTTTTTTCCCCCCACCCTATTATTTTACAAATGTATCAGCTGTGTCATGGAAATGAACCACTCTCAGTTTAGGACTAATAAAAACAAGGTACTTCATCCATGCGGCATGGAGAGCAGGTACATTGTGCAAGCGACAAGCAACATGGGAGCTCTGAGCAGAGGACGTTCAGAGGAAATATTTATACAGTGATAATAATAATATATGCCATTTAGCAGACGCTTTTATCCAAAGCGACTTACAGTAGTGAATGCATACATTTTTCAGTACATGTGGTCCCAATGGGAATTGAACCCACAACCTAAGCATTGTCAGCGCCATGCTCTAACTACTGAGCCACACAGAACCATGCTCTACCCACACAGAACCACGCTCTACCTACTGAGTCACACAGAACCACACTCTACCTACTGAGCTACACAGAACCATTACATGCAATGATAATAACAAGAGCTCTTCTGGCTAGTGGTTCAGGTCTCTGCACTCCCCGGATCAGTTTCATTCAGCACCGAACAGCTGCAAAACATCTTGCACAACACAAAACTAGATAAGACAGCAGGCTCATGGGAAAGTACAAGTCACAAGGTTACAGTCTGAAAGGGAAACACAAACTTTCTAAAATGTCAGCAAAGCGTGTCCTCAAAGGACCTTTCTTGTATATGACTTCCACACCTGGGTCTCAGGTAGAAGGAATTTGAAGCAGGGAAAGAGCTGATCTGAGATCAGCCGCAGAGCTGCAGGAAGGGAACAGAGACCCAGCCGTGGCATCCTAGACAGAGTTGTAGAATGTACATGTTTACATTTTCCGCTTTCCCAGGAGTTAAATTCTGTATGATGTTATTTATATATATATATATATATATATTTGATGTTCATTATGTTTATTGTTACATGTGTTTTTTGTCATTTTCAAATATTTACAGAAACCTATACGGTGTAAAACATTTTCAACATTTTCATAAACCTAGTTTCCAGCAGGTGAACTCAAACATTTGACCGGTACTGTATATATATGGAAAAAAGTGCCATCATGCTAGATACCCGTCTATACTATTCTCAGACCAACACCACATCACAGATACCATCTCCTGCGATGCAAGCAAGAGCAGAACCTCCGTGCTTCCGTCCCTGGCCTGTGTGTTGCTTTAAGAGTCCGGTCTGTGAGCCGTTTCCCCATAATCTCATTATTTTGTTTGTCCCGATGGCTGAGATGTGCCTCACTGCTTTCAACACAATTTTAGCTACCCTAACAACGTTACTGGGGACCTGGAATTGCATTAGGCCAATCAGAATTAAGTGTTATAGCCCAAGTCCATGGTATAAATGTATATATAATCAGGGCTGCTGTGTGCAATGCGGGATTAGGGTACGCTTCGGAAAAGCTTTGAACAAATGTGAACTATTTATTTGAAAATTAACAAATGTTTTTGAAGTAGCGACCAGTAAACTGCTTAGCGACACGTGAACCCTCTCAAATAAACCGGAGGAGTCTGTCTTCCCCTGTTTTTATGCCACTGGCTCGTCTGCATGTCTTTGCTTCGGCTCGATTGGATTGCGTAACAGTGTCAACGGAGGGGGAGACGAGAGAAGGGGGCGAGCGCATTGCTAACACTGATCCCCAGGGCATTTCATACAGGTGTTATGTAACCCACAAGAAATAAGTTATCACACAAGAGGGGAGGCTTTGATCGATATAATTTTTTTTGATCAAACTCAAGCTGTAGTTTCTCTTCCCTTCAGAGCCCTTATTATTATAATAATTATTTGTTTCTGATTTTTTTTTCCGTTTTCCTCTCAATTTAGTAGCCAGTTACTCCCTCTATTTATTTCGATTTGTCCTCCCCACACGAGTCCGCTGCTCATCTCTACGAGGCAAGCTAATTCTCCGAGGGCAGTGAACTCCACTTCCTTCGAGACAGAATTTGCCCACCCGTGTCCTGGAGACTCCTTTTCCGTGCTTCACGGCAGCCCGAACCGCATCCCTGACAGTCAGCGCACACCACACCGGACCAGCCCAGATGTGGTGCGTTAGACCGCTACGCCATCCGCCGCCCCACCCCATTTATTTTTGAGCTAGTCATTGGGTTGGAGGATCTCTTTCTGGACATACTTTATCATTATGTTGCTTGGAAAAAAGGGAAGAGATGCACAAGGTACAGTCATTGATGCATGAGGGGGCCAGTTATGTGGTGCATCTCTGTAGAAAAATAAAATAAAGAATTATATTTTTTATTGTTATTACTAATAAAAGTTTTTTAAATGTTTCATTCTTTTTTAAATGACAGTATGCCACCAGTTTGGGTTCTTTGTTAAACAAAAACTTTGACTGCCGTTTTCTAAAGAAACTAAAGATTTTTGAAAGCATGCTGAAAAGGTCTACCTCAAAAGCGTCGCATTCAATAAACTCGTACAGAGCTGATCAGGGTGCAGTCCTTCCAGCAGTACAGCGTCTTTGACAAATGCCCACTCGTTTATAATCTGTCACTTGAAAGTTAAAAAAAGAATCTGGCATTTATAATTGAACAATTAATAAGCTCCTGGAAACCTAATTCCCCATTATTTGTGCCTGTTGTGGAAAAATCTTTTAAAGAATTTTGTGGAGCTGAAGAGAGCATTGTCTCTTCTCTATGATGAATAGCCTAATTAGGACACTTCTAAAGTAAGCCTGTCTAACTGGCTGCCTCATCCAGGCATTCTCTGGCTATAATAGACAATTTACCAACACATATTACACACAAAGCATTCATAGACAGGGTTGGGCAAACACAATCCTTCCTTCTGCCAGGGGAAGCAGTGGAATGTGATGCTGTCCTGAAACCGTCACCCTGAGAAGACAGAACTAATTTATCCCAGACAAAGAGCCGCATTAATGAATAACAGGAAGACCGGGCAAAATAGGTATTTAATGAATAACTGCTAGACTTTGAATGACACTGCTTTCTCGCAATGCAGATTTCCAGTTCTCACGATGGTTGACTTAAAAAACGCAATAAGGTTACACACGATTGAATCTCTTGAGATCCAAACCAGTTCTTTAATGTCTGTGAATAAGTCAAACCTCTGACTGTGCATGTTCAAAATATATATGTATATATATACCATTTAGCAGATGCTTTTATCCAAAGTGACTTACAGTAGGCTAATGAATGCATACATTTTTCAGTATATGTGGCCCCCAATGGAAATCGAACCTACAACCTAAGCGTTGTCAGTGCCATGCTCTACCTACTGAACCACACAGAACCACACTCTACCTACTGAGCCACACAGAACCACGCTCTACCTACTGAGACACACAGAACCATGCTCTACCTACTGAACCACACAGAACCATACTCTACCTACTGAGACACACAGAACCATGCTCTACCTACTGAGACACACAGAACCATGCTCTACCTACTGAGCCACACAGAACCACGCTCTACCTACTGAGCCACACAGAACCACACTCTACCTACTGAGACACACAGAACCACACTCTACCTACTGAGCCACACAGAACCATGCTCTACCTACTGAGCCACACAGAACCATGCTCTACCTACTGAGCCACACAGAACCATGCTCTACCTACTGAACCACACAGAACCACGCTCTACCTACTGAGCCACACAGAACCACAATGTGATGTTTTGCAGTAGGTGGAATTCAAATAAGCAGATCCTTCGGTGTCAAAAGGACACTGCACAAACAGTCTTGTCAGGGGCATGTTCCACCAACATTTGGGAAAGCACGGCTCGGGGGTATCAGATTTTAGGTGTGTTAGAGGCGTGACCGGAACCATGGTTACCTGAAACCATCCACCTGGCTCTTTTTGGATACGCAAGCTTTTAAAACAACCTGATACGGGGTAGCAGGCCAGATCCATTGTCTTTGTTCACACATTTGAACACAATGTCTGTCAAGTTGGAAATGCCATTGTACTCTACTCTGCTATTGTACTGTATTGTTCAGACGGCTATACTCAGACACCTGGAACTGATATTTTCTTAGACAGACAGACAGAGACTGATTCTTCAGGTCAGGGCTACTGAATTACTTTCTCATGGGGGCCAGATTTGAAAAACCAAAAGTGAGGCTGGGCTCAAAATGTTTAATCTTCCATTTCCTTTCCAAATTGCAAATTGTTTGTGCGTGCGGGGGGAAGGGACAAATTGTTGAGTGAGAATGAATGAATGAATGAATGAAATACGTTCATTTACAAACGTATTTGCTTTAATTTTATATGTGTGAGAAATGCTAGTTTGCGGGCAGGTTGAAAGGACTGTGTGGGCCACATTTGGCCCATGGGCCACCAATCGAATAGCCGTGTATGAGGCCATTTACCATCACACACCTGAACCATGCAAACCTGCTCGGACCTGCTGTAAATCACTGTGTGCTGTCATGCGTGTTAGATCTTACAAGCGGGCAAATTCCTCTCTGCTGGTTGTGCCCCTCTTTGTAACGCCGGGCAGTTGCCCGCATCTCGGACAGAGAGAACGGTGAGCCGCTAACGCACGGGCAGAGGGACGAGCCCCCCACAACCATAAATTCACTGACATTCAAAAACATTTGTTTTGATGGATTAAACAGTGGTTTAAAAGGCAGAGCCCTTTTCCTGTCGCTGGATGGCAGCGAAGCAAACGTCTGACCGTTAGATATGGAAAAGGGAAAGGTCAGCCGAAACAATGGAGATAACCATGCATTTGTCAATATAATAAGTTGGATTTATTTCTTATTTTTTAGTGAATTGTGTGTGTGGGCGAAAATGCACAGAATTCCGATGCAAGCGCACGAAACGGGCAAGAGTGCACAGACGCAGATTGTACATCACTTTCTGAAAGGAGATTACACACCGGATACTATATCCCAGCAGCGTGCAGGAGGGAGGCGTATAAGGACCAGGGACTCGGAGATTAAAATAAAGAAAGTAACGTCCGAGTTTGAGAAAGGTGAAAGGTGTCCTCACTCAGCACTTCCACACATTCCTGGTAAGCTGTTTACTTATCTGATGTATATATTAGCAATATCTGTGTTGCTGGCATTTGGCCCCAATTATTATAATTTTTTATTTATTTTAAAAGATAAATTCACAGTTCAAGGTCATTAGGTAGAAGTGAAAAGCCTGTCAGCTTGAAATAGGGCAAGATAAGAACGTATATTTTACAGATAACTGCTATGTGTCCAGGACCTGGTTTTTAATAATTACCCAGAAGCAGCATTTTCAGCATCTACCTGACTGCACAAAATTAAATGACGTGTAACATTTCGGCCGAAATGCTGAAAGCCGAGGGCCATTAACCTCTCCTGAATTGCCATATATTCTAGTATATAACACTGGCATGGAGAAGTTAATTGATTGTCCACAAACTTTTTTCTTTTTTTTATACATCATTCAGAAGAATTAGAACATTGCTTTGGTGGAATGGTCTTATATTAACAGAAGTATACCGTATGCTTATGAAGCCAAGGCAAATCTGCCAATTCTTTCTTATTGATTTTATTTCATGTATCCCACTCTATTCTACACAGCTAATTATAATTATTTAATGTCACTGGAGATGCAATGAAGCAAACGGAGAGCCACCTGCAGCTGAATTGAGTTGATCATGCAAAGCAATCAAAACAGGTTCAGGAAAATCGTAATTTCAAAGGTACGTTTTTCCTTTCTTGTTCAAAACTCACAAGCCACTACAGATAAAATGCTCCCAAGTAATACTGCAGGGACTTTCTCTGAAATAGGCTACAAATGACTAAACTAAGGTAAGGGGAAGGTGTTTTTTTTGGTGGAATTGAACCCCGGTAACCGTGGCTAGCGTTGAACGCTCTTAGGTGTGGTTGTTTTTACGGCAGCATTACCAAAGGATAACATTTTCTGTGGGCTACTTGTAAATAACATAAATAACATATCTACATGAGTATACTTTTTCAACTTGTAAAAATACAATTGCCAATACAAAGACAATACATTGTCTTCTTGTATAGGCTATCACAAGCCATACGCTACATTTATATCGTGAAAAACCATTGTTTGTGTAAAACAAAATTTGTACAAAAAAGATTAGCACAAGAATCTCGTTGGTGCCAAAGTAGTGGGGGTTTTTGTGACATTTTTGCATATAAACATGTCTTTCAGCAAACAGCTCAAGGTAATTTGATTTAATGCCTTTGTAAGAAGGGCCTGTCAAGTTCCTAATAACACTTTTTGGAACAATCCTTTTTGGCTCACTCATTTCCGCAGACGTTTTACATTTAGAAAAAAAGTGCCAATTATTTCATTCTTGTCATTCATAACTCAAAAGAAACCAAAAAAATGAACAAAGAAAACTTCCTTCACGAATTGCATCACATATGTAAATCTTTGTATATTTGTGTACCTCCACCTGTGGACAGCCAAAGCCTGATGAAATATTCAGAAATGATGGATGAAGAAAATCTCTTGATTGACGTGGGGTGTCTGAAAAGTGCCTGTAATGTAGATCTCTAGGTTTTTGTGACACTTGTGTGTGCACTGATTGAGAACATCGTTCAAAAAGACACCTGTCTCCTATACAGTACGTCAGTGTGTCCAGATTACAGATACTTAAAAAAAAAAAAAGAAAAGGCGTTTCAGATTTTTTTTAAACTGTTTTTTACCCAATTTGATAGCCAATTATACCCCCTATTTCTTTCGATTTGCCCTCCCCCACAAGCCCGCCACCCATCACTACGGGGCAAGAAAAGTCCCCTGATCCGCCTCCTCCGAGACGGAACTCACCCACCTATTTTCTAGAGACACCCTTCTCGCTTCTTGGTGAGCTCGTGCCAGCTCACCCTCCCACCTCCCTCTGGGGCGGACAGTCAAACGCCGCCCCTGATCGGGGCTCCCGGCCAGAACCGGTCTGGCGCAGTCAGGTTTCGAACGGCGGCTGCAGTTGGCAACTTGCATTCCCAAGCAAATTCTTAGATTGTTACGCAACCCAAGGCACCTCATATTACAGACTCAAAGCACACTGCAAATTAAACGGAACTTTGTCGGAACTTTACACTGGGCCAGTGTACATTTGACCTTTGACCACTCTAGCTGGGTATAGCTGCCTTGCCAATGAACATAATTAACCATGAATTTCCTCGTTCAACAATTGTCCGATGCATACTCATCTCCACTTATTTCCGAACTTCCCCAGGGTTATTAAAATATAGTCTAACCCTGAGCTAACCTTGAAAAACCATGATGGGAACTTACCATGCAGCCAAAGACACTCTATATCTCTAATTCATCTACTTCCCCAAAGGAGTTCTCCAAAACTATGCCAATATTAACATTTCATAATTGTCTCCTCTTTAACTGGTTTTGGGCAAAAATCATAAAATTGCTCTTCGTAAAAAGAAAATGTAAATTTCAGTTAAAAATGTATGTATTACAATTTCCTTTTAATGAAAAATGAATTCAGACATTAATTTTACATAATTTGACCAAGAACTTATATGCACATATTTACATGCAGAAACACACACACACGCATACACACACGCACACACACACACATGCATGCACGCAGACACACACACACACACGAGACAGATATTTTCATAAATTCTAAATGAGTGACAAACAAAAGAGGACTCAAAGATGAATAATGAAAACAGACCTAAAAATTTTTAGATTTTACAGAGCCTTAAAATAAGCATGAAAATGTTTAGTCACTTCCGAGTAAAGTTTATCACTCATATTTAGGATGAAAATGTGCCCTGGGCGTTCTCATCAAGTTTGACTACCTGCTTTATGAGTAACAGTTATGTAAAATAACCCCATTACCCCCATTAACAAGAATGACAGTAAATGTCTTCCCTAGAAACAGAGGATCTGTGTGGCTCAGTAGGTAGAGCATGGTTCTGTGTGGCTCAGTAGGTAGAGCATGGTTCTATGTGGCTCAGTAGGTAGAGTGTGGTTCTGTGTGGCTCAGTAGGTAGAGTGTGGTTCTGTGTGGCTCAGTAGGTGGAGCGTGGTTCTGTGTGGCTCAGTAGGTAGAGCATGGTTCTGTGTGGCTCAGTAGGTGGAGCATGGTTCTGTGTGGCTCAGTAGGTAGAGCGTGGTTCTGTGTGGCTCAGTAGGTAGAATGTGGTTCTGTGTGTCTCAGTAGGTAGAGCGTGGTTCTGTGTGGCTCAGTACGTAGAGTGTGTTTCTGTGTGGCTCAGTACGTAGAGTGTGCTTCTGTGTGGCTCAGTAGGTAGAGCGTGCTTCTGTGTGGCTCAGTAGGTAGAGCATAGCACTGACAACACTTAGGTTGTGGGTTCAATTCCCACTGGGACCACATATACTGAAAAATGTATGCATTCACTACTGTAAGTCGCTTTGGATAAAATAGTCTGCTAAATGGCATATGTTGTTATTATATTACAAAGATAGTCTGTGTACAGTGCATACATACAGGCACACTTCTGTATTTATCGGTTTATAAAACAAGTGAGCTGCAGGGAGACGGTGAGGTTTGTGCGGATGCAAACAGTGAACGCTACAATCAGGATGACTTTGGAATGTTGCCCTTGGATGGTGAGTGACATTTCTCTTTTTCGGGAGGCACAGCCGATTACGAAATGTTAGGCCTTGCATCCTTCATAAAGTCCTTAGGGAATTTGTTTTCCCCTCTCAACTATCTCAGGGGTGTGTGTTTTTTCAGCACAGAGCAGAACAAATGTAACATTTAAAAGAACCGCCTAGGAACAGAAAGGCATTTGTGTTCAATTGGAGTTTGATGTCAATATCAAACTTGTGAATTCTACATTCGGGGGCGTTTAGAAGACTTTACCGTTTAATTATGCAGGCTAACCTGTACACTACAACAATTATCGACAAAATAAATGCCTCTAACTGAGATACCAGGATTGCTGGGGCAGTTTTTTGTTCTCCAATTTACTGCTTTATCATTCTCACATTTACATTTTAAGCTACATTTTAGGGTTTTATCTCCTCCATTTGCATATCTTAGAAATTCAAAAAAAGGTGCTCATGAAGGGATTGAAGTATTATAGAACAGAAGGCAGACAAATGCGCACACACATTCATTCATTCATTATCTAACCCGCTTATTCCTGGTGAGGGTCGCGGGGCAGCTGGAGCCTATCCCACACTCATACCTACAGGCAATTTTGACTCTCCAATTAGCCTAACGTGCATGTCTTTGGACTGTGCGAGGAAACCGGAGTACCCGGAGGAAACCCACACGGACACAGGGAGAACATGCAAACTCCACACAGAAAGGCCCCCGGCCTGGATTCAAACCTGGGACTGTCTCGCTGTGCGACGACAGTGCTATCCACAGCACCACCACCGTGCCGCCCTGTGCACACACAGACACGCAAAAACATTACTGGCCATTCACAAGATTTAAAACGGGCCTTGGCACAAGGGCGTACAGCCAAAAGGGGGAGAGGCTGCATCACGCGTTCCATTATCAGTCATCAAGTTCCACAGAAAGCCAACAGAACACTTTTTCTTCTATCTCCTACAATGTAGTTTCAGTCACGTCTTCATGGTGCAAAGGGTGAAAGGGAATGGGCTAATCATTTCACACAACCTTGATTTTGTGTCTCTTTGAAAGTTGAACAAAGACATATCTGCGCTCTACAAAGAGTGAATGACATCACATTCAGTCAGCAAATTCTTCAGCAGAATTGATGGCTCTGGGTGGCTGCGATTTCAACACAGCATACTCCATTACTAATTTCTATGGTGCATCACGATTAGCTGAACTACCCCTTCCCAAAGCGTGTGACTGAAGAGCTGACAATTAACTCTGCCACACAGACAATACAATAATATTAATTATACTGTCAGTTGGGGAGATAATATTGGCATCAGACCGTTTTTATCTCGTTCACTTTCAACATTATCCAGCACGTACTAAATTACCAGCATACGCTGTAGAATTTCTAATCACTGCCATACTAAAAATGAATGGGAGTACACAGCGCACATTTTTTCATAAATATGTTTGCATGCAACACATCATTTCAGAAGCCAATTGGCCCTATTACCGTGGCAACACAGGGAGCCCCTTCATCCATGGTGAAATAGAAGGTTCAAAAGCTTGCAGGAAAACAATGAAATAATGACATTTCAAATCAACTAATAACTTAATTGATCTACACATTGTTAGTAATAACTTCATTTCATGAAGAAATGTATACATTTGTGGCAATTACAACAAACAATACCTTATAGTGTCTCTAGGTAGAATAATCTCTTCTTATTTTAGTCCCCATTTGCAATTTTTATAAACCAAAATAGAGACGCATACTGAGATAAAACTATGTATATAATGTATTATACAGATCTACAGTGCCTGTGCATGTTCTAAATCCCCTCTATCAGAAATGGATATGTTGAGATCTGGTATTTACCATCTATAACATTATCTTCTAAAGAACACAGCCATTGCAAAGCTTAATCCAACCTTCTGATTCATCGCCAACAATGAAATTACACTAACAACAGTGTGCCTATATCTCCACAGATCAGATTTTCTGAACGTGACAGTCACAACAGCAAGCCATTACACCCTCGTAATCTCTCGACAGTGCCATTCAATCTTACCGCTACTCTAGAATACATCTGTGGGGATTACACATCAGTGCTTTCCTTTCTGTGGCCATAATCACCCTACAAATGTCCCATTTTGTCCTTTATGATAATGTCCTTGTGTTTTTAAGGAGGGATTTGAGGATGTTTGTTTGGATGCGTATCTAAAAAAAGATACAGTGACAAGTTTAATGCAGGATGCATGCCCAGTGAGGCTGTGTCCCGATTTTAAACTTCACAATGGTATCCTAATTCCACGGTTTCTGTAACGCGCTTTACAAAGCCTAAACTATGGACAGAATGGATAATTGATACTTTAAATGATGATTATGGGGAAACGGATCGTGTTAGCCGAGGCTACGTTTGCAGACAAGCAGATGCATGATTACAGCCTTTTTACAAATGTACACACAAATTTCACTGGCATATTCATGCTTATACAAATATGGCAATAAAATAATCTCAGTAGACAACCAAAATGTGGTTGGTACTGTCATAATCGGGTTCAGAAAACCCTGCAATTTGGCCAAGGAACACAGTAATTATTGCAAAATTCATCGTATGCGTGAGGTAATTACTGTATCTTATTTTGTCTTGTGATGGAGGATCTTTATACGCCCAGACAATTGTGCATTCTGGCAAACAAGATGCAAGAGAGTCAATCTATATCGAGTGCAAAATGAAAGAGCACACTTCTAAATGACAATACTCAAGGGGAAATAGTCTTTTTTTCACCATCAAGGTGTGCGGCTACAAACTATCCGCAAACGCATCAAACTGACGCTGCCGCTCCTCAACAATCAACCAGAAGTGACTCATTTTCACAACAACAAATCTTTTTGATCTTCTTCTCCTTTCTTTAATGTTTTACATTTGGCATCTTGATATTCCTACCTGCAAATAAATAGAAAATGAAAGCATCTTTTTTTTCCATTACAGAGAAACCTTCACTCTCTATATCAACAAGGAAGAGACTCGATGGCAGCTCTTTCATCTTCGGGTCAAAGAGAGCGGAGCTTTTTGAAACGCGGCCAGACGCTGAGCAGGTTGAAGCACTTTGTAGTGAAGGAGAATGCCACTCTCTGCCGTTTCAGGTGTTAGTGGGAAGACACAGTGTGAAAAGTGAGGTATTCCAACACGACTTAAACAGAGTGGGAACTCCACACAGATGGCAACTAGTGGCAAGTTCAAATAAGTAGGAAAATGCTACTATTGTGCATGTAAGTGTATGTGTGTGTGTGTGTGTGTGTGTGTGTGGGGGGGGGGTGGGTGTGAGTGTGTGTGCGTGAGTGTGTGTGTGTGCATGTGAGTGTGAGTGTGTGTGTGTGTGTGTGAATGTGTGTGTTGTGAGTGTGCGTGTAAGTGTGAGTGTGTGTGGGTGTGTTTATGCATGTGTGCATGTGAGTGTGTGTGTGTGAGTGTGTTGTGTGTATATGTGTGATTGTGTGTGTGAGTGTGAGTGTGAGTGTGTGTGTGTGTGTGTGTGTGTGTGTGTGAGTGAGTGCATATCTGCAGGGATGGCATGGTGAGTGGGCTGCAGCACAGAGGAAGAGGTTATATACAGGGCATGGCAGTCAACATAATCTCTAGGGCCTATATTATTCAGAATTATCACCTTGATGTGTCGGTTCTAATAACTGTTGTTATTAGTGTCTCTCTCTCCCTCTCCCCCCCTCTCCCTCTCCCGCTCTCCCTTTCCCCCTCCCTCCCTCCCTTCCTCCCTCCCTCTCTTATTACAAACACTCCTGGTGAGGAAGAGGAATGGCTCTTTTATGTGAAAGTGCTGCTTTACAGCGCAGTTTGTGCAGCACAGGAGCAGTCGGCACTTTGGAGTGAGCTGGCGCTTGTGGGGATCGCCCAAGTGGACGGGGGCGGAAAGCCCAGGGGGCCCAGACTGAGCAGGCCAGCAAGAAAAACACCCCTCCCCCTCCCCTCCCCTCCCCGGTGAGACTGGTGTCCAATGTCCTTTTTAGAATCATACTAAAACGGGGGAATCCAATAGCGTAGCGGTCTAATGCACCCGTATTGGCTGGTCCTTTACAGCTGCCTATCACGGTCGCGGTTTGAAACCCAACTCTACCAGACCTGTCCTGGTGGGGAGTCCTGATCGGGGGCGGCGTTTGGCTGTCCGCCCCGGGGGGAGGGGAGAGGGTGAGCCGGCACAAACTTGCCGAGGAGCAGTACGGGGTAGGGCGACCTCATAAACAGTGTTGGGCGAGTGCCGTCTTGGAGGAGGCAAACATTGCCTCGAGGTATTAGCTCGTACAGTGGAGGCAAGCAGCAAGTTCGTAGGGGAGGGTAAATTGGGCTTGCCATTCCTACAGTCATGACAAACAAAGATACAAAAAATACCTGTTGGTATCAGATTCCCAACGTATAAGAGCAGATCCCTTGTTGAAAATGACTGTTACTGCCTCTTCCATATGATGTGAAGGAGGTGGATCTGTACACTTTACATACACAATCTTCCTTCTTTACCAAACCTACTGCTGTTGATGACGTACAAGATATTTATGCGCATGTAACTGATAGGGTGCTTTAGGATAGTATAGGTATTTACTTACTAGTGACATAAAGGGAAAATGCAGATTGCAGGAAAATAATTTACAGTGAAAAAACGCTGTAACGTTCTGCAAATGTGTAATAAAACAGATGTTCGATTATACATACACTCAAAGGTTTGCAGATGCCATATCTTGGCAGGTTCCATAAACAATGAAGAGCATTAAATCAGATAAAGACAAATGGCCACATTTCAAGAGCCCCTCAGATCCCTCGATGCCCCGGTTTCAAACGTTTCTTACTGGGACACTTTCTTCATGGCGGACGTCTTGGCTTTCTAATCCCGAAAGCTCAGGTTTGGCTCGGGAACAGACGTGGCCGCCAGAAAAACAGCAGGAAGAAAGCGACATCCCTTCAAAAACAAAACGCAATGGCATCAGATACAAAACCGTCTATTAAAGTGCCACTTGACGGTGAAAAATTAGACATTCCCTTTTATCGTAAATTCCGTTTTAGGGCGAGGCAACGCGGTAGCAAATAAACAGCTCCAGTGCCAAGTCTGAGATAAGATGTCGACATCAGTGGAGAGCGTCTTGAGAAGCAGTCTTTTGAAGAGAGTAGAAAGGCGGAGGAAAGCTCTCTCTCTCTCTGTATATGAAGGGGGAGAGAGAGGAGATATGGACACTGCACTGGGAAATGCTTATTCCCATCGCTATATGTTCTGGAAATCCTCCCGCATGCATGTGTATACAGTATGTTACATGCTAAATTTCCCTCTGATTATTCAACTGAGTCCAACTCTATGAAGGCAATATCATTGATCAACTTAGTCAGTAAAGAAGATTCTGGTTTACCCAAAGCCACATGAAGTGAAGTTACGACTCTGAGCAGGTATTGGCTTTGGGCCACATATTTTATGAAAGAAATGTATGTTCTGTGTTGTATGTGCTGTAATCTCATGAGAGGGGGAAAATTTGTGTGGGACTGCAATAAAATGCAAATTCACTGTCATAACCCTTCCTGGATCTACAGACTTGGTTGGACTGCGAAGACAGATTGTTTTGAAATCCTCACAAAATTAAAAAATGAAAGTGTGTAGGCATACAGCAACACAAACTCAACAGCCTCTAATCCACACCGCCTACACAGTGGAGGCCCATGTCCCTCCTTAATGTGACTGTAAAACTCTGTGCTGTGCAGCAAACAGCGCTGAATAATGGATCAGTTTTAATAAAACTGGTTTCGAAGAGCAAATTCTATCAGCCTTTGGTTGTGGAGTAAACTCACTCTTTAATTTTGAAGATGTACTGTAAATAGCTCCTGACATTCAATCTGGAGTGCAAATGTCACTGAGAATCATGTTTGTTGGTTTGAAAAACCGCAAAAGCATACTTCGTCTATACACACTACCGAATATGGCTGCTGACAAGCTCACCACGATTGATTTTACATCTTCATTTGACATAAATAATTAAGATTTATAACACAGTGTGAGGCGGCACGGTGGTGCAGTGGATAGCGCTGTAGCCTCACAGCAAGAAGGTCTCGGGTTCGAATCCAGGCCGGGGGCCTTTCTGTGCGGAGTTTGCATGTTCTCCCCGTGTCCGCGTGGGTTTCCTCCGGGTACTCCGGTTTCCTCCCACAGTCCAAAGACATGCACGTTAGGCTAATTGGAGAGTCTAAATTGCCCGTAGGTATGAGTGTGTGAGTGAATGGTGTGTGTGCCCTGCGATGGATTGGCGACCTGTCCAGGGTGTATTCCTGCCTCTCGCCCGGAACGCATGCTGGGATAGGCTCCAGCCCCCCCCCCGCGACCCTGACCAGGAATAAGCGGCTTAGATAATGGATGGATGGATGGATAACACAGTGTTCCATTTCAAAGACTTTCTTTCTACACAGTGGGCAATTGAAGTGTTGGAAATAGGTTTTTGCGTGATACGAGAAAGTTATCAATCAGAAAACCAGTGAGATGATGAGCAATATGGGTGCATATTGAAATTAGTGGTAAATAAATGATGCCATGTGACAGTTGCAGGTCTGTGTGTAAAATGTGTAATGATTTTATGAGAAATCAACAATAGCAGAGAAACACCTCTGACACCTAAACGCCATATGCAACCCACTGCTCAAACGTATAGGAATTCCATTTCTCTGCAGCTCTCCAAAGGCCTTCTCTCATTTTATGGGCAGAGAGATACACTTCTTAGGGTTTTATGAGTACAGTAAGACCTCGTCTGAAAACCTGGGCTGAGATGACACTGATCGACACTTGATTTCCCAGTGTGCTTTGCGGTTATTGGTAAGTATCTCTGCACTGTGTGTCTTTACCTCTGACATCTCTCTGCAGCTCCTCCTATCACAGAGCAAATTTGTTTCAAATTTCTCCTTGGTATGCAAGGTTTTACTATTGATCATATCTGCATGGAAACCCCACACCCCTGATCCTGCCACAACCCTTATACATACAGACATAGATATAGCAATATACAGGTAACTGCCATATCAATTATTCTCTTCTCAGTTATGTTGTGATTGTAGTTGACTCTCCAAGTCTGAAAAAAACATATTTCCAGGCTGGGCAGAGTACTGGGTTTATCACACATGAATTTATAAAATAATCATGTAAAAAAGAAAGAGTTTTAAACAGAAGACATCCGCGATTGCGTTCCCTTGAGCGGAGTGCTTTACCTCAACTGCTCCAGAAAATATCCGGCTGTACAAACGGGGGTTACTGAATGTGAGATGAGGTGTCTGTGAGCACTGTGATTCACCCTGGAAGGGAAACGGCTCAATGCAACGCAGGCATGCGCCCACATGTGCCCACGCATGCTGAAAATATGGCGTGCACGTGCAAGGCATTTTTAGTAAACACACTCTTAATTAAAGTCAAAGCTTTACATGTAACAGCAGAACAAGCAGAGACACAGGAACACATTGGTGGGAGGGAGGGTGCTACACACTGGTGGTAGTTGAGGTGAGCCTTCATTATAATACGCCTTGGGTTCCTGAAAGGCGCTATGTCAATGAATCAATTTATATATATTTTTTAATTTAAAATTAGTTTCTCGTTTTTTCCCTGTATTTCTTCCAATTTGGTAGCCAATTATACCCTCTATTTCTTTCAACTTACCCTCCCCCACCAGCCTGCCGCTTGTCCTCAGAGTCAAGCCAGTTTTCCCCGTACAGGAACGCCTTTTGCGCTTCTCAGCGAGTTTGTGTCGGCTCTCCCTCCCCCCCCTCTGGGACGCCGCCTCCGACAGGGCTCTTGGCCAGAGCCGGACTGGAGCAGTCGGGTTTCTAACTGCGGCCGCAGTGGGCAACTTACATTCCGGACAAATGCCTTTACCGTTACACCACCTGAGGCCCCTCATTATTGTTTTTTATACCCAAACAGGTATTTCATGTAGACTTCAACAGAGTTGTTAAAATATGGTTTTGAAGCACAGTAATGACTGTGATCTTAATATTTTTGACACATAACTTATGGGCTTGAACAAGGAACTGGTGTCCGGAACATTTTATTTCCCCCAACAGTGTACATCTATACTGAAGTTTCATGGGTCATAAAACCATAGATTGTACAATCTCTGAATTACATTCATGCCAGCCGGTTTCATATTATTTCTAGTTATTGCTGGGAATTTAAAAAGCGTGAACAATCATAATAATAATATTATTATTATTGTTTCTTTTTATATCACAGCTCTGGGGCCTTTCGCTATGTGGGACTCTCTCCACCCCCCAAAAAAAAAAATCGGAATAAATAATAATAAGAAATAAAGCAAGGCTCAGAATATTTAACATATTTCACATCTAACATGTTCACACGTTCACATGAGAGTCAATAAATTCCTCCACCTCAATTTCATAACGTTGATAACTGCATATTAGTGCTGCAAGCCACTGGAGAACTTTCAATAAACAGCCGACACAGGCGCATTTAAACCAAGTGAACTCATTAGTACAGAAAGTACAACCCTTCTGAGCCGTCAATCTTTCTCAGGTTCCGGGGTCCACATTTAAAATGCACAAGGTCAACATTTGCACTCCTCAGACATCAGAGAAACACTCACTTGGCAAGTGCATTCTGCTGAAATTTGGCATCGCTCTCGATTGTGGGCAAAGCACTTCATTTAAGCCTCCCAGGTTGTCCTTTTTTTAATGGTTTTTTTTGTATTTTATTTTTTAGATTTTGTCCCACTTTTCTCCCAATTTAGTAGCCAATTACAACCTATATTTTTCATGTCAATCCCCGCTTCGTATTGTGAGTCCGGTACTCCAAAGCCACTCCTATATGCAGCAATCTCATATCGGCTTCCCTCTCCACTCCCTGGGGCAGACAGGCAATTGCCGCCCCCTAGTAGCACTCCCGGCCAGAGCCGACTCTGCCAGGTTGTCCCTTTGTCATTACGTTTACTTTCATTGTCTGCACCTCACAATTGTCCACAAGGACTCAAACTAAATTAACATTAGACAACAGTTTAAAATGAATAATTATACATTTTCAGCCAGTGTTTTACATTTGATTTTGTATTCTTGAGATACCAGTACACTTTAGCTACATTTACATTTACATTTTAGCAGACGCTCTTATCCGGAGCGACTTACACAATTGACATTTCTTTACATACAATCCATTTCTTTACTGAAGCAATTCAGGTTAAGTACCTTGCTTAAGGGTACAACAGCAGTGCCCCCACCTGGGAATTGAACCGGCAACCTCTGAGTTACAAGCCCAGTTCCCTAACCATTACACTACACAGCCGCCCTACTACAAAGCGCTCTAAATTTAGCTTAGAGTCTTTTCCCCAAAAACTTTTCTCTGAACCGATACCTGCGCTGGAGTGGAGTAAAAGTCCAGCGAGACGGTGCTGACTTTAGAACAGACAGCCCTACGGGCCCGCCAGCAGGGAGAACCAGCGGGCTTTTACAAATCCACTAAAACGGTGCCAGCGCCTGCCTCTCAGACCGACTCACAGGGACAGGCTTAAATCCGCTGCTGGCGATGTCTGCCACACAACACTGAGGGAAATGTCAATGAATCAATTTGCGCCTAACGAATCAGAGCCGTGCACGTTAGGCGGCTGAGTCTGTGGCGTGAGAAGACAGGACTCTCTCCACCGCGCCTTCGGGGGGCGGCGTTCCCGCGGCTGAACTCAAACCGCGCGCACACTTCACTTAATAACTTCCCTCTCCCTTTGGCTCCTGCGTGCACAGACGTGATGCAGAGTGACATTTCATTTTCTGATGAGAGAGAGCACGTTGTCTTTCCCTCGCTTCACACCCCGCTTCAGGGCAGGGAAACCGTGTGAGACCGTTATCGGTTCCAGTACACAACCTCTCCTCTCCTCTCTTCTCCTCTCCCACTGGCACTCTTTTTCCCAACGCTTAAAAAAATAAAAATCTGCATACGACACGGTCAGTAAGCCTCCACATCCCCTCCATGGGAGACTTCCCTGAAGGAACGCAGTATTTTTTAAACAATTTTTTATGTGTTATTTACTGCTCGGCTACATTTGCACCACGGACAGACTTTATGTTCAATGTTTAAATTGATGGTCAGAAACAGAACATTTCTGTGCTGAAAGCGTAAAAAGAGGGAGGTTTTTCTGGGCTCTGCCCTCGTTCAACGATTTGGCCCTTTCTCACACGCTTTGACATCAAAGGTGCATTTGATCAGGCCAGCATCGAGTGCAGAACAAGGTTCCGACACCAGCAGTCACTCTGAAGTGCTCAGATGAATGGGCTCTCTGCTGCTGAGCAGTAAACCACAGACTTTATGGCCCTGTTTAGTGTGTGATTGATTTCCGTGCCACTTTAATTCACCGTAATTGTTCATTTAAACACGTGAGTGATCATGTTAATTGCGGAATGGAGCTAACAATCACTGGCCATCCAGGAACAGGCAGCACATTAGACAGGAATGTCTCAAGATATGTGCTCTGAATACTCCGAGGAGCTCTCGCTGCGTGACACCGGCGATAGCAACAAAGCCTCTTGAAACCACTTATTTTTCCTCCAAAAAATTTGTCCAAATACTAGTAATACCTTAACTAACCCTCTTTTTTTCCCTCCCATAAGTAATCTGGAATTATTTTTAAATAATTTTTTTTCTTTCTTTTTTTATATTTTGTTTCTGATTTTTAACACTGTTTTTGTCCCCAATTTGAAAGCCAATTATACCCTCTATTTATTTCGATTAACCCTCCCCCAACAAACTTGCCGCTCGTCTCTACGGGACAAGCTACTCTCCGAGGCTGGCGATGATCCGCCTCCTTTGAGACGGAACTTGCTGACCCCCTTTCTGGAAACACCCTTACATGCTTCACAGTGAGTTTGTGCCGACCACCCTCCCCCCTCCCCCAGGAGCAGACAGCCAATAGCCAGGGCCGGTCTGGTAGAGACAGGTTTCAAACCTCTATATAGCTTGTAATATGATTGACACGGTCTGTCTTACATCTATTCTTTTTTTTTTTTTTTCTAAAATTTGTTTCTGATTTTATCCCAAATTTGGTAGCCAATTAGACCCGCTTTTTAACGTCAATGCCCCTGTCTTTTTGCTGCCGTAGTCCTGTGACCGGTATCTTGTTTTCCAGTAGTTACTTCACTCCCAAATGCTTTGATTCCTTTGGCCAGTCGGACGTTCCACTCCACGCGGGAGGCCTTAAAAAAGGTGTGTCTTTTTCGCCTAGTATCTTGTTTTACAGTGTTACTTCACTCCCAAATGCTGGTTCCTTTGGCGTTTGAAAAAGTGGGCCCCATGTTTGGTTGGCGTTTGAGTGGCTGTTTAATACTAGAGCATGTAGAGCAGGGGTGGCCAACCCTGTCCAGATCTGGGTGTGCAGGCTTTTGTTCTTCAAATCCTCACTAACACACCTGGCCAGAGGTTGGGTGTTAGTGAACGTGCTGAAGGAACCTGCACACCCAGTAGCCCTCCAGGACCAGGGTTGGGGACCCCTGATGTAGAGTGTCCAGATCTGAGGCGTTCTTCAACCTCAGGGGCCAGAGGTTGGGTGAGTGACGTGCTGGAGGAACACACACACACACACACACACACACACAACCACGCATGCATACACACGTACACACACGTACACACAGAGACACACACAGACACACACAGACAAACACACGCAGACACACACGCAGACACACACACACACCAGAGATAATGGAGACTGTCACACAGAACCACACTGTTACCCACAATGCCGGCATGGCACGCGCCGAAGAGAATTCAGATTCCAAATGTAGCGCTGCAGTGAAAAGACCTTTTCTTCAAAGGTTTGCTTGCCAAGGCTCTGGCATAAACGTAACAAGCAGTGGAATGAAACAGGCACGAAATGAAGACGAACCCAAAAGTCAACTTACATTTGTACTGTCTGGCTTTCCGCTGCTCTGTCGAATTTCTGAACGTCTTCCCAGCGTTCTCCCGAAATTGAAATCACTGAAACGTGGGCGATGTTTACGACTTAACGACTGGCTGTGAGTAGATTGGATCAACCGGTAAGTCTCGCTGGTAGAATTCTTGCTAAAGATGGCATTAGAAATAGGACAAGGGGCGGCCTCTGATAGCATAGCGGTCTAACGCACCCGTTTACGTGTGTGAGCTGCCTATCACAGTTGCGGTTCGAAATCCGACTGTACCAGACCTGTCCTGGTGGGGAGTTCTGATCGGGGGCGGCGTTTGGCTGTCCACCCCAGGGGAAGGGGGGAGGGTGAGCCGGCACAAACTTGCTGAGAAGCACGTAACGGTGACTCCAGAACGTGGGTGGGCAAAAAGCAGAGTTCGCTGCCCTCTGAGAATTAGCTTGCCTTGTAGAGATGGGTGGCAAATTCGTGCAGGAGGGCTAATCTAAATAAATATAGGGTATAATTGGCCATTAAATTGGGAAAAATAAGGGAAAAAATCATAAACAAAATAAAAAGTAGAAAAGAAGGTGCCCATCTTTTAAAATGTCAGATTAGAATCCTTTTTATGACTATTAAGAGTAGGCCACAGCGAAAACAAGGAATCAACTAAACATACATGCACATATCTTCACCCCCAGTACCAACTGAATCACACCTAATGCCCATGTGTGCTTTATCATGGCTGAATAAAACTCAAATGTAAAAGACTCAAAAATCCAACAGTTACTGTACACAGAAAGACACAAATAATAAAACACATTCCAGCTCACATTTCCAGTAGAGGAGTATTGACCTAAATCACAGAGACACATAAACCACCTTCAGGCCAGTGGAGAGGGAGAGAGAGGTCTCCCTGGTCTTCAACTATAAATATTAAAATTGCGCTGCGGAACAAACCCAAACCCTTTCTTTTCTAAATAACTCACGGATTTCAGTCGACTGATCAACGTTTTAAAAAACAGCAGCCACTCTGACTCATATCGATTTCGCAGATAATTCGGGTCCTGGAAGGCTTGCTGTTCTGCAGGTCTGGGTTATCTTTCAATTACTAGCAGATTTACACCTGGAGAACCAGGCGACACATCTTCCTACATAAATAATGACTTTCAATTAAGCAATTAGGAGCTGAGGCAGAGCAAAAAGCAGCAGACACTGCAGCCCTTCCCTGACTAGATTTGTCCGTCCCTGGTGTGCAGTGTTCACAGTCCAGTGTTGTGGTTTTGCTCACAAGGAACCCAAAGCAAAAATAAATTTGAAACAAATTTGCTATGAAAGATTATCATAAAATGATATCAAATTGTATTAATCTAATTCTGCTCGCTTGCATGCCTTGTATTAATAATGAAGAATTACTGTTGAGCATTGCACTGTGCCTTTGTGATGAAAATTACCACAGGAACAACAATAACAAGTCCATTAGTGAAGGATGGCTGAACATTTCAAATAAGCACAACGCACCATGGGTGACAGAAAATGACAAATATGCTGCACGGGAAGATGGATACATTTCAGTCCTACTCACCTAAAAAGATTTCCTGATCTCAAAAACATTGACACTCAGGGAATTCCACAACTGTACTGCTGTGCCCATCTGCACTAAGTTAGTTACATTCACTGGAAATTACTCACATTCAAATTAGTTTGAGCTTTATTGAAGTAACTTGTGAGCCAAAATGGGTGGTTCATATTGTACTGCATATTGTACTCATAGCCATTTATAAGAACACCTTTTAATAAACACTATCAGAACTAATAACCATCCCCTTCAATAAGATGTAAAATGTTTCATTTTTTAAGATTGAAACTATTTAGCATTATGCTTAAGTTTGGCTGTTCCATTATTTAAAGGGATTCCCAAACTATTGTGCACCCTTGCCTGCAGTCCCACACACTTAAGAAACCTGTTCTGGATAATGACCAACAAGCGCATCAATTAAACATAAACAATTGAGCAGCTCACAGCTGATGGGGAATACTTAAGGAAAATAAATGCACTCTTTGCAAGTTATTGAAAGAAAACAAATGATTAATTAGTGCTTAAAAACATGTAGAGTGAATAAATTGATCGTTAGTAAAGTGTTGAATAAAAATTTGAAACATTTTCAAGCAAACATTTATGTCCAAACTTTTCTTTATTTCTCGCCCTCTTGATTACATCTGTATGTAAAATTTGCATATTAAAAAATAAAAATAAAAATCAGTTCATTATCGAAGGCTATGCCTTTAAAAGGTAATTTAATGTCTTAACATAAACTAAGTACTATGTGAGCTGTGTATGCCCTACCCTGGAACTGCGAGGAGCTTCCAGGTTTTACATGATCCATCGAGCTGAATTTTTTTTTCAAAACAAAAAATAAGTGCATTTCTTCTTCAAAGAGAGTTCTTGTTGCTAAAAAATAAATTTCTCCAGGCAGGTCTTTCACCTGGACTAACGCTGAGCTCATCTGTCAGGACAAATTAAGGTGCAGGGGGGGAGAGGGAGGTGGGGGGCAATGTTCTCCCCCTGGCTTTGGCCTGCCTCTCACAAAGAAGTCAGGCTCTATCCGGAATACCCACAATGCATTGCATCTTTCATACTCTGTCAATGCCGATCTGTCATCACGGTTCACCAGGGCCCGCTCATGCTTACTGCAGAGCCACTCGATGGAACTTCCATGCTTTTTGTGCTCTCCTCATCCCCCCCCAAACTCCTTCCTTCCTACACGCCCCACTATCTGCCTGTACGACAGGCCAGTGCTGGGTTCTGTCCTCAGACTGCAACAATTTTGTTACAGATTTTTTCAGGCAAGCTAACTCTCCGTGGGTAGCGAACTCCGCTTCCTTTGAGATGGAATTCACCCACCCACATTCTGGAGACACCCGTATGTGCTTCTCGTGTGTGTCCTGTCCTGTCCTCAGTGTGCGATGACTCTTGCGCCCCTCCTCAACAGGGCGGGCAGTCCGGGTGGGACGGGGTGTTGCCACAGGTGCGGACGCTGATGTGTTCTGATTCCCAGCGTTATCGCTGCTGAAACAGACAGAGACACAGGGCCGTGTGCTCGTCCTGTCCCAGAGCGAGACAATGCAGAGACGACCTGTCACATGGCACAGCACAGCTGCCAGGACACACTGACGGCAGCGTCAACAGGATCGCTTGGGCTTGTTCAACTCGACTCTGTTGACCAAAAAAAAAGTTGATCTAGGCCCTTGGAAGTGTAGATAGGGGCGGCAGATAGCATAGCGGAATCTTGGCTGGTCTGATACAAGTGTGGCTGAATATCAGGGACGCGGTTCGAAACCCATCTCTGCCAGACCGGCCCTGGCTGTTAGCCCTGATTGGGGTTGGCATTTGGCTGCCCGACCCAGGGGAGAGTGAGCCGGCTCGAGTTCGTCAAGGAGCAGGAAGGGCGTCCATGTTCGGGTTCTGTCTCGGAGGAAATGGATCTACCGGCCCGGAAAAATGGTCTCGTTACCTGGAGGACGGGCGGCGGACTCGTGGGGGAGGGTGAATTGAGATAAATAGAGGGTATTAATTGGCAACAAAACTGGGTAAAAATTGGGAAAATGTAGAAACTCTGAATAAAATTTAAAAAAAGAAAGTGAAGATTTCTGCAAGAGCAAGGTACGTACATCGAGTACTAAATGCATTAATGGGCCATAACAATAGAAAAATGAGAAAGAGCCAAATAATAAATGTGCCTCCCTCCCATGTGCCCTGTTAGCTGGGTCCCACTCACACATCAGCTGCAATTTCCTGCTTTCTTTCTGACGCCATTAACTTTTTCTGACAGGAATTTCAGCCCCTCCAACGATCGCAGCTGTCTGGCCGATTACATGACTGCCCACAGCTGATGGCGCACAAGATCACAGCTCAGAGCCATTTCACATCTGAAGTCTTAGGGTGCCAAAGAAGGGTGAACGCCAATGTGCCAGGCTGCGAGAGTGCCCCCACGACACTTCCGGGTGAAGGAGAGAGCACGCCAGCTCGAAGCACTGCCACAACTTTCCAACTTAACTTCTTAGACTGGAGTCTACAGCAATCAGTCATTTCACATACCAGATACAATTCTAGCTTTTAGTGGCGATAGCATGAAATCGTTTGTGCAACACGGAACAAGATTTGGAACACGTCATATGTGTGTGTGTGTTTGTGTGCATTTGTAAATATGTATAAGACCCTATGCATGCATGTATATACAGGCAACTGCAAAAAAAAAAGGGCAGTAAATAAAGTAAATGCCATTAAATACAAAGCCATGAATGATCTGAATGATCACCTTCATCCTATGGTGAAGCATTTATATCCTGATTGGTCTCTTCCAAGATGATAATGCCCCCATCCACAGGGCACGAGTGGTCACTGAATGGTTTGATGAGCATGAAAACAATGTATGCTCATGGTGGCTCAACGCCCTATTAAGACACTTTATTTTGGTGTTTCTTTTAGTATTCGGTATATGTACTGTAGGTAGGCATGCATGTATTTATTTTATGATAGCAGTCTATAAGAAAAGTATGTTTCCATAGTTGAGAGACACTGCATTGCTTCAAATGGCATACAAAGGACAATAGAAAAGCTCATTATCCATTTAAAATATTTATTAAGCATAATAATAATTTCTTCTTTAAAAAAAAGAAGTAAATTCATTCATTGGTAATGGAAGTTGCATCCATCTACAGGTATGCATCACATTACTGCAATATAAATGGATGAAATACAGATATCCATAAATAATCTGTCTTTATTTAGTGCTACATCACCTCCTGGGTAAGATCGCCTGACTGGGACGCAAGTTGCCCACTGCAGCTGTAGTTTGAAACCCGGCTGCATCACAGATTGGCTGTCTGCCCCAGAGGGAGGGGGGTGGGAGAGCCGGCACAAGCTCGCCGAGGAGCAGTAGGGCGACCTGGTAAACATAGTTGGGCAAGTTCCATCTCTCTAGGTATTCGTTTACCCTGTGGGGGTGGGCGGCAAGTTTGTGGGGGAGGGTAAATTGAGGGTATAATTGGCCACTAAATTGGGAGAAAAACTAGGAAAAAATCTGAAACAATTTTTATTAAAAAATAATCATAAATGAACATGAAGACAAAAATTATAATTACATGAAGCCCTCATAGGTAATTGGTAATAGGTAATCAAGACAAAGCAAAACTATAAATAAGCAATGAACTATTAATAAAGTAAGATTATACAGTAGTGGTATGGGCCCTAGGGAGCCCCACTCCACCCACAGCATCGCCTGAGCTACGCGGAGCAGAGCAACCCACAAACACATCAACAAGGAGGTTTAACCATGTTCGCTGCACAGCCCACAGAGGAGAGATCACCCTGGAAGCTAACGGAAAGATATGAGCTCACTGGATAAAAGGAAAGTCCTAACAGCGCCGGGTGAAACCTATCGTGGTTTTACCTACAGCTTGGAGAAATAAAAAGAGCTGTACTCTTGGGGCCTCACATAGCATAGCGGTCTAATGTACTCACATTGACTAGTTTTGACATTGATTTTAATGCAGTGCAGTGGGGCTGGCCTGTTTTAATCCCCCCCCCCAAACCATTTCCATTTAGTCCCCTTTCCCATATACATTTAAGCGCTGCGCTGAGTAGGTTTATTTTTTAATGTTTAAATGTTACAATTTTTTTATTTGGTTTCAATTTTTAGTGCCCAATTGTACCCTCTATTTATTTCAATTCACCCTCCCCCAGGAACTCGCCACCCATCTCTACAGAACAGCCTAATTCTCAGAGGCCAGCGATGATCCGCCTCCTCCGAGACGGAACTCACCCCCCTACTTTCTGGAGACACCCTTACGCACTTCTCAGCGAGTTCACGCCGGCTCACCCTCCCCCTTCCCCCTGGGGCGGACAGCCAAATGCCACCCCCGATTGGGGCACCCCACCAGGGCCAGACTGGTACAGTTGGGTTTCAAACTGCGACCGTGATAGGCAGCTCATAAAGGACCAGCCAATACGGGTGCGTTACACCGCTATGCTATCAGAGGCCCCGAGATAATACATTTTAAAAGGAACAAGAAAAAAATCAAACCCTCCCCCTGAGACTCCAGCTACCCTCGATTCAGGATTCAATGAAGGCGTGAGTGTCTGTCTATTTCCATTTGAAGAGCTGAGCGAAGTGGAGCTGGAACATGGACCTTCATCAGGCTGTCACACTCACACACATCTGCTTTTACAAAGCTATCCATGCAAAAGGTAGCTGTGCACCAACAAGTACTGTGTGCAATGCACCACATGTGCTGTTCTGATACTCTCGAAAGATCACAACACCTAATATATGAATTGTAACCCGAACAACAACAAACATTTGAAGGAGGGAGACTGACAGGAGCAATTCTGATCTTGAGTATAAATTACATTAGTACAAATGAAGAGTTTTTTCAGTGGACTGAGTGAGTTTTCATAAACCATATTTTTCAAGGTGGGTATTATTTTTCTGATAAATGATTCGATTGATTTTTTTTGCAGTTTTTACCCTTACACTATTATTCTTAGGGATTTAAGTATTAAAACGTGATTTTTTTAATGCAAAAAAATCACTAAACTCCACCAATTTAAAATAAACAAAATTGGTCAAATGTGGACTGAATGAGTTTTGGAAAAACATTAGATTCCACCGGCCGCGCCAGAGTCAGCTCTGGCCGGGAGTGCCACTAGGGGGCGGCAATTGGCTGCCCACCCCAGAGGGAGGGGGGAAGGAAGCCGATACGAGCTTGCTGCGTATAGTGGCTCTGGAGTACCAGAGTTTTTTGTTTTGTTTTTTTAACCTTTATTTAACTAGGCAAGCCATTAAGAACAAATTCTTATTTACAATGGCGGTCTGTAACAGAGTTACAGTGACGGCTTGGCGGGTTCCAGCTCGGAGGAGGCGGTGCCCAGCCGCATGTCACTGCCGGTATCAGGACCACGGCAGCAAACTCATAAGATATATGAAGGAGTGGGATAATTGATGTGAAAATAGAGGGTATAATTGGATACTAAAAATGGGGAGAAACAGCAAAAAGAGAAAATAGAAAATAAATAACCTGTGCACCAGGCTTCTGATACACAGCCATGGATAAACGCACATACAGCAGTGGGACACCGCTCTACGTGAGCCTCCCGCAGACGAACATGATCCTTCCTGGATCATCTCGCACCCATTTGACCCAGATACTTAGCCTCACCTGTAAACAAAATGTTCCAGCCGACACGTCTAATTAATCAATGGCATCCCCCAACCGGGATCCATCCTACACAGACTCCGGGGCGAGGCATGTTAACGCGCTCCATTACTATTCCACGCGCGTCGCACGCAAGCTGGGAGCTCCATTGATCTGGGCTCCATCTCCTCTCAGTGGGCACGCGTTCCCCTCACGGGTTAATGCTGCATCTGACTCATTAAGCGTGCCTGCTCTCCGCAGTAACACGGAACACACTCCACGGTGCACGCCACAGCCAGTGCTGGGAGCGATCAGCAGTCAGAGCCTGTTACCCCTGCAGCCCTTGAATAACTAAAGAGCAAAAAGGTGTTGCTGCATACACTACTGATGCAGAACCACGCTTCGGTCTTTAGGTGCAGCGTGAAGCTGATTAAACATCTTTCAGGGCCTGAGCACGGAAAGGACAGTCCCAAAGAATGCTTGAAAAAATAAATGTAAAAAATCTTGTTTTTCCTCCCAATTTGGTAGCCAATTATATCCTCTATTCATTTTGATTTGCTCTCACCACACGAGTCCTACGAGGGAAGCCAATTCTCAGAGGACAGCAAACTCTGTTTCCTTCAAGACGGAATTCGCCCACCCACGTTCTGGAGACTCCCTTATGCGCTTCATGGCAAACCTGAGCCGGCTCATCCTCCCCCCTCCCACTGGGGTGGACAGCCAAACGCCGCCCCCGATTGGGGCTGACGACCAGGGCCAGTCTGGTAGGAGAAGAGTTTAGAAGCGCGTCCCTGACAGGCAGCGCACACTCGTATCAGACCAGCCAATGAACACCTTTAATCAGACGATTGTGATGTCATATTAAGAACATAAGAACATAAGAATACATAATGATGAGAACGGGCCGTTCGGCCCATCTTGGCTCATCATGTCCTAATCTAAAGAACATCTAGTACTACATCTAGCCTGGCCTTGAATAGCCCGAGCGTTTCTGCCTCTACTACCTGACCTGGCAAGCTGTTCCAGGCATTGACAATTCTCTGTGTAAAGAAAAACTTCCTAATATCTGTGCGGAATTTGCCTTTAACTAATTTCCACCTGTGGCCTCTTGTTCTGCTGACCCCACTTATCTTAAAAATATTGTAAGATCACAAAGCCGCATCCGTAGGCTGATCTCACGTTGGCACTGGCGGCTCTGTCGCCAGGAAGGAACACCTGTTAGAGACGATACATCACGCGGGCCCAGCGAGCCGATTGCCTGTCCCCCTCAGTCACCTCAATGACAAGGGCAGGGTGTGGCTCATGCGCACAAGTCCTCAAAGAAGAACACAGCTGTTTACACCGAAGGGGGCGGAGGGAACATCCAAGGTCCAGATGATTAACGCCCGCCCGAATGACTTGTGGCATCTTATTACCCAGCCTCCTGTGGTGATGTAGTGCCACGTGGAGATTGTACATATTGATTTCACGCCTCATTACGTTTCCTGTCTAATGATGCCACAGTGCCCTCTCTAATAAGAAAAGGACTCGTGAAAGACTAGGTGTAACACTCAAAACAGGAGAGCCTGTATCCGTTTTTCCAAAAATAAGAAAATGTATCGCTCAAGCCTTTTAAATTTGTTTTGTTTCTGATTTTCCCCGTTTTCCCCCAATTTGGAAGCCAATTATACTCTACGTCGCCCGTCTCTACGGGGTAAGCTACTCTCTCCCGAGTATGATCCACCTCCTTCGAGACGGAACTCACCGCCCCCCTTTCTGGAGACACCCGTATGTGCTTCAGAGCGAGTTCATGCCAACCACCCTCCCCCCTCCCTCAGGAGCGGACAGCCAAATGCTGCCCCCGATCACGGCTAACGGCCAGGGGCAGTCTGGCAGAAACAGGTTTCAAACTGCATCCCTGATAGGCAGCTCACACTCATACAGGACCAGGAAAATACTGGTGCGTTAGACCACTGCGCTATCCGCCAGCCCCCTTCCGCTCAAGCCTTTTAGCGTGTGAGTAAACTGTAGCTCGTTAGTGTGTTAAGTTTGATTATCCTGGCCCCAAACTGTAAAGCCCAGCATTAAATGAGCTAAAATCGAACTCATAACATACAGAGGATACAGCAGCACTGTGTGGGGAATAGCACGCGATGAATATTAATACAGATCACTTAATATGCCTGTGCAGTGGTGACGCAGAAGAGATAAGACACTAATGACTCTGCCTGGAGTAGATCTAGCTGCAGATTTGGCACACATCCGGAAGAAAGAGCAGTGGGAATTTATGACGTATGGGACTTACAATATCACTAATATGGTTAATACGCATGTTGACCCAGCAAGCTGTGATAATAATCCGGGGTGAGAATGGTCACTGTTTTGATAGGATGACTCAGAAGTAGCACAAAATAGCCTCTTTTTTCTTATGTTTTGGTAAGGCAGTACTAAAACAGTACAGTGAAAATGTTGTGCTAGTTTTCGATGAACGATGAAAACAAACAGATCTTGGTAGTGGACTTAGACTTTGGAACCCCTCTGTATGTTTGTGTGGTAAGGCATTTATTGAACAGATTCTGTTACTGTTTGGGAAGCTAACAGTCTGGATACATCAGTGAGCTAGCTGCAAGTTAACTAGAAATGCTTCTCCACATGCCAAAGGCACAACACCTGCTATGATAACAACTGTTCCCACCAATTATGCATGTAAAGTGAAATAAGCAGGCAGCTGTACTATTCCACAATAAGGTGGTCTGAAGAATATATCATTGTTTCTTTGATTATTTGGCCTTAACACCTCACGCCATATTGAATGAGCACCAGATGCCTTGTTTGCATATTTTCCCACCATTCATTACGATTTATGGTTACCACGGGAGCATAACAGTGTATTAACCACTTTAGGAAATAATCACAGTGCAGTAGGTGACACACACCGCCATTGACTTTTGTCCGGCCTACTTCAATTTTCATATTTCAGAAATCCGTCTTCTGTTCTGCTATGTTGTCCTCTTTGACGGGGGAACCATGTTGGCCACAAAACTTTTAGTGTCTGTGTGTGTGTGTGAGGAACCATTATTCATTCATTCATTCAGTATCTAACCCGCGTATTCCTTGTCAGGGTTGTGGGGGGGCTGGAACCTATCCCAGCATGCATTGGGCGAAAGGCAGGAATACATCCCAGTGCAGGAAGGCAGGAATACACACTGGACAGGCTGCCAATCCATCACAGGGCACATACACCATTCACTCACACACTCATACCTACAGGGCAATTTAGACTCTCCAATTAGCCTAACGTGCATGTCTTTGGACTGTGGGAGGAAACCGGAGTACCCGGAGGAAACCCACGCGGACACGGGGAGAACATGCAAACTCCACACAGAAAGGCCCTGGACGGGATTCAAACCCAGGACCTTCTTGCTGTGCAGCGACAGTGCTATCCACTGCACCACCATGGCGCCCTAGGAACCATTATAGTATTTTTCCTTTATATTTATACCAATAGTGCATGGTTAAGGCTCTTAAATTCTGCAGTATCAGGTGAAGGGGATGACAGTGCAGTAAGTGTAGGCAGTTCAAGCCGGTGCACACAGACAGCCTGTTCCCTCTGGAGGGAGAGAGAGAAAGAACTCTGCAAGTCTCCAGCTCTCTGCCGTTACTGCTCGCTGTCATGTTCAGACTTTCAGAAATACTTTCTTTCTTTCTTACTGGCCCAGAGCACAGCAGATGCTGTGCGTGAGCTGCCAGCTGTCAGGACGATTGTGGTGGTGGAGTCGACAAAATGGAACAGAGGAATTCCTAAGGCCATTGACGACCAACCAGGTTTAGCGCCAAGCCTCTTAACATTTCTCATCCCTCCCCCAGATTATCCAATCAAACTGCTGCTTGTGGTGTGGCTGGCGGATAGCGTAGCGGTCTAACGCACACCCGTATTTGGCTGGTCCTGTATGAGTGTGAGCTGCCTATCAGGGACGCGGCTCGAAACCTGTCTCTGCCAGACCAGCCCTGGCCATTAGCCCTGATCGGGGGCAGCGTTTGGCTGTCCGCTCCTGAGGGAGGAAGGAGGGTGGTCGGCACTAACTCGCTGTGAAGCATGTAAGGGTGTCTCCAGAAAGGGGACGGTGAGTTCCGTCTCGAAGGAAGCGGATCATTGCCAACCTCAGAGACAGGCGGCGAGTTCATGGGGGGAGGGTTAATCAAAATAAATAGAGGGTATAATTGGCTTCCAAATTGGGGAGAGAAACGGGAAAAATCTGAAACAAACTTGATAAGAAACTGATACTTGTGACTATGATGCAGAAGCTGGAGACACATTAAAATTCATCATGATCATTAATTCAACCAACCAATTATTATGCCTCTATACTGACACTGAAGCAATAGCATCGATACAAACGTGAGCACTGTTTATCTATCACGCTTTTAACATTATTTTACCTTCCAGAATTACCTGTTTTTGCCTTTATAATTAGGCTTTTATTTGTGTAGGCTGATGCTTATTTTATTTTGTTATTTTATTTTTACTGTGTTCATTATAATTTAATAAGGCAAAGTTTGAAAACATTTGGCAACATTTGTATGCTTAAATATTGGTATAAACATCACAATGAATCGCTATGCAGAGAATCATTACCATTCTGAATCTAGGATGCAAATTGACTGGTATTGTCCCCATATAAATAATTTTATGTGCCCAGTGTTTATATACATATCACATTACTGTTAACCCAAAGAATCACATATGCAATGCCCATTACAAAACAATCTATTAAAAAAAGTTATACAATTCAGAAACATATCATTCCATATAATGATAAATAGAACTGGCCCCAGGTGGTGTAACTATAAGAGCGTTGCCCATTGCGACCGGGGTTCGATTCCACCGGGCACGCCAGCTCAGCTCTGGCCAGGAGTGCCATTAGGGGGTGGAAATTGGCTGTCCGCCCAAGGGAGGGGGGAGGGAAGCCGATTCTAGCTCGCTGCATATAGGAGTGGCTCTGTGCGCATACCGGAGTTACAGTTGACGGCTTGGCGAGTGCCGTCTCGGAGGAGGCGGTACATAGCCTTTGTCAATGCCGGTCTCAGGGCTAGGGCAGCAAGCTCACAATACGAGGGGGGGTAGTTGACATGAAAAGAGGGTATAATTGGGTACTAAATTGGGAGAAAAACTGGAAAAATGAAACAAAATCTAAAAATATATATATATATATATATATAATAACTGGCTCCTTTGGTATCAATCAGACACAGGGCTGGGATTTCTGGCTAAAGAGCGATTAAAAGCTAATAAGACAATCTCTTTAAAGAATAAATTTAATGATTTTGGCACCGGGCACAACGACCGAGGCTGCCTGAAGGGGCTAATCGGATACCGAGCTACACCATGCACCACACTGACTGGCTGCTGCACCAGCCTCACACTGGGCCTGTTTATTCTACAGATCGTGGAGGCATTGCGGCAACATTGCCGTTCTTCTATTCAGCCATTAGACTGAGGCAACAATTCACTACTTCAACACAATTTATTAAAAACTAAAACTAAACTAAAAAATTGTTTTGTTCTCCTTGGGGGTGAAATCAAGTAAGAGTGGGGCTCAGTCTGAAGGGGGGTCAGTCTTGAGATTTAAGAATTTGGCTAACGAAGCTGGCCAAAGACAGATTATCCAACCGCAATCCAGACTGAGATTTTTTTCTATAAACTTGGGAGTTAGCCTGGGGCATTACACTGTTACAGCACACCAACAGTGCTTTCAGGATTAAGGAGATAACTCTCTCACACACTCTCTCACAAACTCTCTTTCTCTCACACACACAGAGTATATCACATGTACACACTTAAACACTTCAATTGCATGTGTTTCAGTGGAATGATGACATACCACTGAAACACACACACTCATTTCTTCTGTTAGCCTTGCTTTTGTTACAATTTATTACATTTTTACAGTTAAAATACATTTTAACATATTATATATGACATGCGTATATAATCCAAAATATTAAGGGTTGCCGTTTGTTGCTTTTTTGAAATATTTATGATTCTTTTTTCAATTGTAACAAAAGAAGTATCAAGAAAAGCATCAGGAAAAACTAATGTACCCCATATTCACCCTCCAAGTGACCCTCCAACATCAGCGCAGGTGTTAGAACAGATAACCCACTCTTTACTGTAAATAGGTCAGAACTAGATCACTGAGCCAGAACTGTACATGTGTACATGTAGTGCATACATATGCATACATTGTGTGGGAAGTTCTTTTTATTTTTTTATCCTGTGAATAATGCATTGTTCATCTGAACCTCTCCAAGCAAGCATGGTTTTGAATATGTATGTGCTCCAAAACAAACACTCAGTTACTAAAAATAAACATTTCCTGCATACATACAGTACTGTATATAAATTATAAGGGGGTGAGTGGGGGTTGTATTCTCACAACCTGTGAAAATACAATTATTTTAAAAAAACATTTGGAGCTAAAATTGTTTTAAAAACAAATGCTGCATAAGAAAATAAAAGTATTTGAGTAAGTGCCATTTTTTTCTTTAATAACAACTTGCTTTGAAATGTGTTGTATAATGCATTACTTACCCCAGTTCACATCACAGAGAACATAATCACACAATTTCATCTCAGCCATTGGGATCCAGATGCCATATTCATGCCAATTAATATTTCTCTTATTTCATTAATGACAGGTGACCTGTGTGAACAGCCTTCACCCATCTAAATGTGCAGAATAAAGCAGACAAAATCCTGGACTTGGACTCAGTGGTATAGGGATGGCAGGTATCCCACCTGTTAGGTCCCACACCTGTGGGACACTATTCACTAATTTGGATTCTTCCGCTTCTTCATCTTCCACTTCTCCTTAATTTTCCTGAGGATGCCATCAGAAATACTATCATTCCCCCAATTATGAATTCTCCCCATTGGGCAATATCGACTTCCGATAACCAACAATTACAACTTTACACTCTTAAACCAAGAAGGCGTAGGTGTATCCACTTAAAAAGCCACCTATGCTCTGGGCTGCCACACAGTGAACACGTTTTTGTGTAAGCTACATTACCATACACAGTATTATACACATTTGTTAATTTCACAGCAACGCTGTCAGTACCTGCTAAAACAGCCGGTTAGCTAGGTAACTTCAGTTGCATGCTCATTTCAATGAGCAAGTTGACGCTATGTGAAATATAAATACAACACATACCAACTTTGACAGAATCGCCAGCTACATTCTCCATCATGTAACGTTGCCACAACCAGTGCACTAAAGTTTGATAATCTGTGCCAATATATGATTATATCAATTCTCACCCCTCTTGCGACTAACATCAGCAGCACACAACAAATTCTCTGTGTCCTCACCCCAGAGTGTCACACATTTAAACCCATGTTTTATGATTACATCACCGGATCAATACACAGTATCATAACACATCTGTTCATTTGCCAGCAATGTCACTGTCAATTCTTCTGCTGACCATGTAACGTGACAATTCGCATGGCATCAAACACGCTATTATAAACCCATTGCTGCATTGAGATAACCACATGGAATCATCATTTCTTTGTCTGTGCTGCTGTCTGGACAGTTTTAACTCAATTCATTTTTTACATTTTATATTTTATATTTTTTTATTTAACTGAACTTTCATCAATACATTTCACAGAAACGAAACAAGCACTGTTTCAAAGTAATCCTTCCCATTATTTCCCTGCATTCATTAAAGTAGATCATACTGTATATTACATCATCAGTATAGTCAACAAATGGTGTGTTTATTTATACAGAATGTACTTATGTATTTATCTATGCACAATTATGCACAGTTCATAAACTTTTAAAAACAAATGAAATAGTTGTTCATTTTAAAGAAATTAGAAAAAGGGAATTTTCTTGGGAATTAATGTATTAATAAAAGCAGTTAAAATATATATCTCTCAAATACGCAGGCCCACAGTGAAGACAGGAAGTTAGTCTAAAATACACAAAATTATTTAATCTCAGACTGAAAACGCCTTTAAGTGACTTCCCCTCTGAACACAGGACCAATGCAGTTGAGCAGTGTACTGTATGGTTCAAGCTGTATGGTTGAGCAGTGTACTGTATGTGATGATCTAATGCGATTTTATTTGGACGTGAATAAATAAAACGCTGCTCATGCTTGTGTGTAAATGACCGAGGTGCATTGAGACGCAGAATATCGTAATCTCACTTACTGTCTTGATTGATCTCTCTAACTGGCAGGTGCTATTCAGATGATGTCTATGATGGTTACTTCCAGCAGGATAATGCGCCACGCCATCTCAAGCTGGTCCCAGGAACATGACCAATCCAGTTCTGTCTTTTTGATATTTCCCTGAGCACTGCACTATACTACATACTACTTTAATATGGGGAAGGGGGGGGGGTGGCATGACACTGACAAATGAGTCGTGGCAGTTTCCATTTGCCAAACAGATATGTAAGCCTGATCGTGTGTCTTGCCCATTCTAAAGTGGACATATCGCTAAATGCCTCCTTTCAAAGTGCGTCAGAGACTTGTGCAGCAAATGCCATTATGTGCTGAATTCACCGGGGAAAGCACAAAACATGTTCTGTAGCGGTTACCAGACGTGTTTCGCTCTCAATCTCCTGCTGGGATTGACCAAACCCTCTCCCATGCTTGTTCTGATTATTCAATTTGACAATCCTCTTCCAATATCTGAGCCACGCAAACCTCTGAGAGAGAAGAAGCCCTTGTTCTACCTCAGACTTCAGGCGCTGTCTAGTTTCAATAGCAAAAATAGCAAGATACCATGTTTACAACAATATCATGTTTATCCTGTCCCCATGCTGTTTTTTGGGGATTTTTTTAAACGGGAAAGATATTTTGGGGGGATGTCCCGGTGTCCTTAAGCCTTAACGTGAGGGACAGTATATCACAATTTCGCCCCAAACCCGGATGACCCACGGATTTCGAGTTGACCATTTTGGTGTCTTTCGATCTCGATCATGATTTGACTGCTCATTTGGATATGTATGATGCATGCATGATATTTTAGCTTTGGAGAGGTCAAAGTTGAAGCTGTGTAGCGGTGGAGCTCCGATACGTGCTTTAACACGTGAGCGTCCGCTGCAGAAAGTGACATCAATAAGAGTACGATTAGTTCCCTTGGCTGGGCACTCTTTAGCTCAGTGGGCTAATCGGGTCTCTTGTGGCATTGGGATCCTCGGTTCAAAACTTGCTGCAGTCAGAAGCAACTTGTATTGTGAGTTTGCTGCCATAGCCCTGAGACCAGCAGTGACAAAGGCAAAGTATCGTCTCCTACAAGACGGCACTTGCCAAGCCGTCACCGTAACTCCGGTACTCCAGAGCCACTCCTATACACAGCAAACTCATGTTGGCTTCCCTCCCCCCTCCCTTAGGCGGACAGCCAATTGCCGCCCCCTAGTGGCACTCCCGGCCAGAGCCAATACTGGCGCGGCCAGTGGAATCGAACCCCGGTCGCAGTGGGCAGCGGTGACCCTGCTACACCACCTGGGAGGCCCTAAATCAGATTTTACCACTTAGCATTACTATTCCTGGAAGTCATGTCTCTTTCCATCAAACAAAGTATGACTCCATTCTTTCACACTAAAATGGAGCCAATTAAAGGAGAGATAGTGCGGCAGTGTAGTGTAATGGTTAGGGGAACTGGGCTTGTAACTCAGAGGTTGCAGGTTCGATTCCCAGGTGGGACACTGCCATTGTACCCTTGAGCTAAAGGCACTTAACCTGAATTACTTCATTCAAAATATCCAGCTGTATAAATGGATTGTATGTAAAGAAATGTAAACTGTGTAAGTCACTCTGGATAAGAGCATCTGCTAAATGCTTAAAAATATATATATACAGTACCAGTCAAAAATTTGAGTACACCTTCCATCTGGACTACGGCTAAGCGGGCACTCCTTCATTCTAGAGCAAGATAACGATCCGAAACACACCTTGAAGTTGTGCAAGAACGATCTGATGAAGGGGGAACATGAAGGACAACTCAAACTAAGGACCTGGCCTGCCCAGTGTCCAGACTTCAATTCCATAGAAATTGTATGGGATGAACCAACCAACCAACAAGTGCCTCTGGGAATTGCTGCAGGAGAGCTGTGAAGACTATCAGGTGATTTCCTGCAGAAACGTATTAACCGAATGGTCCGTGTTTGTGAGGCTGTTATCACAGCAAAGGGCGGGTATTTTGAGGAATCCAAGATTACATTTTCAATTAAATTTTATTGAACATTGCTTTGATGTTCCTTTTGTTTATCGTTACATGTGTTTTTTGTAATTTTCAAGTATTTAAAGAAACTTATATGGTGTAAAACATTGTCAATTATGAGATAAACTTAGTTTCCAGCAGGTGTACTCAAACCTTTGACTGGTACTGTAAATTTTTTAAAACATACGTAGTTGTATGAATTCACTGTATGTACGCTGGCTTTTTATTATCATTACAAACGGATTCAATCCAGCAGGATTTATTGAGAGCAGGCCTCCAGCAGTCTGCCGATGTTTAACACATAGTCGATGAAAGTAACGTGCAGATAAGAGAGAAAGACCACTATCTCAGAATCCCCCAATGAATTGTAGAGATACCCTCATTATCAGTGCTCGCCGGACCCCTGGCCTGACTCATGAGTGTATTTACAGGGCTTTCGGGCGAGGACAAAAGGTACGGTCACTTATCCCTGCTGGCCTCAGTGATAGTCACATTAATCTCAGCATTAGAGGGAATGCCAATAAAATAAAATGAAATAAAAACAACACTAGAATAGGAAAACGCCAAAAAGTCTGAAAATGTAAACAGAAAAGATGGAAAAGCAACACTTTAAAAAAAAAAATCATAATAATAAGATCGCTGGGATTGCCCGTCATCAGAAAAGTGAATACAAGATATTTCACATCTGGACTGACCGAAGTCTGAATGTAGTGTCATTTTAGGGAGTTAAAGTATGAAGTTCAGTATGAAGAGATAAGCCCTCTAAGGATTCCCCTATTCACATCAGTGCAAGAACTATTACACTATGCATCAAGTCAACTTCAAAAATGACATGGACTTGGGGCAGAGGATAGCGTAGCGGTCTAACGCAGCGTATCCTGGTTGGTCCGATAGGAGTTTGAGCTGCCTATCAGGGACGCAGTTGGAAACCTGTCTCTGCCAGACCGACCCTGGTCGTCACCCCTGATCGGGGGCGGCATTTGGCTGTCTGCTGCTAGAGGGAGGAGGGAGGGTGCTCGGCACAAACTCACCGTGAAACACATAAGGGTGTCTCCAGAAAGGGCGTCGTGGAGGGAGGGTCAATCTAAATAAATAGAGGGTATAATTGGCTTACAAATTGTGGGTGAAAAATCGGAAACAAATTATTTAAAGAAAACAACGACATGGACTTGGCAACATACACTTTTAACATACACTTTTTAAAAAAATGTCCATACATTACCCATCTATTACCTGCGAGGGACCTTCTATTTGCCCCGAAGCTAAAATTCAAAAACCGCAATGCGTTCCTTCTTGTGGCTTTGAATTAAAATCGTAAAAAAACTGATAAATAAACCGTTCATGCCTTACCGAACAACATTTGCTAATCTCATGGATCTCCGAACACAGGATGTAAGCAACTACAGGAAAGTGTCACTGAAATTTGCGATCAAGGTTAAAAGTGCATCACGGCTACACTGAATCAGAGAGCCCCACCCCCACCGGTTAGAAAGGGTTTGTTTGGCGCTGAAATATTTTTCACAGAGTGTCTCCCCACTAGCAGTGCAAACAGATTTATTTTCTTCCGAGGCTATTCACTAGAAAAGCTACAGCAGAAGAATGTAGGTCATTAAATCCAGCGGGTGCATGGCTCGAGCCGCGCTGGCAAGATCAAAGGTTAGCTAGCGACTACACAAAAAGAGTGTACAACACACTTTTAAAAGGGGCCGTGTTTTGTTTTCACTTAATTACCTCCATTCAGCCGCACGACTAATCAGTGGAATCCATTCTTACTGCGTGAAATCTCTTTAGCTCCGCGTATTAACGTCGTCGTCTGTCGCTTGGCTTAACAGATAGCGAATGCACTGCGCGGATCTCTTATCTGCGAGAGCACAAATGACAAATCCATTGAAAGAATAAATGTTATCTACTTTCTTGCTTGAGAAGGTAAATTTTTTCAAGCATAGCGCATAGTCCTACAAAGATACTAATTCTGAAGGATATAGAACAATTAGTGTTGTCATTATTAGCAATACAAGCCAGAAATTATGAACGGACATTTGATCTGTTTTGGAGAGCATTCTTTTGGAAGAACAATTTCTGCATATGAAATCAGTTTAATTAGTATCATCTCAAATTCTTACACATTTTCGAAATAATGCCTTTACTAGATAGCAGCAATTACTTTTACAATTTGTGCTTGAGTTCTAAAACATTTCCCCTGACCTTAAAGCAGTCAAGATTTCAGTCACTTCAACACTTACAGATGGTGGTAGCCACAGCATTTAAGATTACTTAATCCTTCACACTAATTAATTTATTACCAAAGGGTGCAAAAATGACTTCACTTCTGGTAGTGGAGTCTATTTCTTTAAAACAGAATTAGCATTCACGCTTCAAATGTGGAGATTAGTAATTTGCCTCTCAGATATGTTAATTCTCAAGAAATGTGACTCATTTGAAATATAAAATATATTTCCCAATTTTTGAAAAGTCATGGATGTGGCTTGTGCCAGGTTTTTATAAAAGAGGATCTTAATGTGTTGAGCATGTATGTAAATTATATATGTATGTGCGCGTGTTTGCATGTATATTATTATTATTATTGATACTATTTTCACTGTACTCATGAACCTCAAGACTCTTAGGACACTTTCAATCCAAGTTTATTTGAAAGTGATTAACATCCTTGTGCAAAAGAACAGTTTTTCTACTTTCAGACATGGAAAAATCAAATGTACCTGGATTAATAACCACACTAATTAATTTACTGGTCTAAGCCAGTGAATTCCACTTGTTTGACATTGGCTTTTCTATCAGGCCTGCTCTAATAACCATTACCTGCAGTGGAAGTTCTGTGCAGAATATACAGGAATGATAGAGAATGCAGATGCCCAAAAATAGCTGTCTGTCATGGCACTGTTATCTATGAAAGGTTTTCTTCCGTATAAATGTCTTGCATTATATGTTAGTACTGTTAGAGCTCAGTGTCTGAATGGTTTCAGGTTAACTGCCTTCGTCAATTAATTGCAGTAGAGGGGGCCTCAGGTGGTGTAGCGGTCTAAGCATTCGTCCAGAATGCAAGTTGCCTATTGCAGCCACGGTTCAAAACCCGACTGCGCCAGCCAAGGAGCCCCGATCGGGGGCAGATGGAGGGGGGAGGGAGAGCCGACAAGAGCTTGCCGAGGAGCAGTAAGGCTACCTGGTGAACATAGTTGGGCGAGTCCAGTTTCGGAGGAGGCGGATCATTGCCTCGAGGTATTAACTTGTCCTGTGGCGGCAGGCGGCGAGTTCGGAGGGAGGAAATTGAAAGAAATAGAGGGTGTAACTGGCCACCAAAACGGGGGAAAAATCTGAAACAAATTACAAAAAAAATAATGAACTGCAGTAGAGGCAAAACACAATGAGTGTTGAGGCTGTCCATGGAATCTATTTGCATCCTTTTGGAATTGATTCACAACATAAATCTGCGTAATATAGTGAATGCATACATTTTCAGTATATGTGGCCCCAGTGGGGATTGAACCCACAACCTAAGTAGAGAAGAGAACCACGTAAATCTGCGTAAACAGGATGTCCCTTCTGCATTTGTTTGCATGGTTCATTTACAGCTGAAATTGAGTCCGACGGAATCTGCATCCTTGGGCCATGACTTCACCGCCACACTCACATTGATTCACACGTTGGTCCAACTGAACCAAATACAATTTCTGTTTAAATCAAACAGTCAAACAAAATGGGTGTGAAAGTGCCTTCATTCTAACTCCCAAGTTTCCCTCTTAATCAATTAGGAATGAACTCATGGAGCATCGACAACTAATCCCCTAATAAAGACCCTGCTAAACAGCCATAAAGAGAGCAGGGGTTTTCAGTGGGGGAGAGAGCAGCCTGTTCCACTATACAAGTACAGTGCATTGAATATGCGAAAGTTTAAACATGCTTTCATAAAGTTTAAAGATTTAGCAGAAAATTGCCAAAAATAAATTCTCCTGGGCCCCCGGATGGGGCAACCGGTAAAGGCACTTGTCCGAACTGCAGGGTGCCCACTGCAGCTGGGGTCCGATCAGTGGCGGGGGGGTGTTGATTGGCTCTCCACCCTAGGAGGAGGGGGAAGGGAAGCTGGCACAAGCTCGCTGCAGGCACTGAAAGTCTCTCTGCGTTTATCAGATTCACGGTCGACGGCTCGGCGGGGTCCATCTCAAAGGAGGCGGTTCGCTCCCCCTCATCACTGCCGGTCCCAGGGTAGTGGCTGGTTCCAGAGTTGCAGGCAGCGGGCTCGGGGAGAGGGGAACTGAACCAATAGACGGTACAATTCCCCACCAAATTGAGAGAAAATCACGGAAAAAAATCTGAAGCAGAATTTTTTAAAAAGTAAAATCAAATAAAATCTCCCATGGGAGTAGACCAGACTTTCAGAATTTCCCCCAGACCAGTATTGAAATGGCTCAGCAAAGATAGCCCAGAGAATCAATGGTGGCACCAGAGTGAGGGAATTGAAATGATGCATCGTAGAACGATACAGCTATAAACTCTTCCGCGATTATGCCCTCCATCATCCTAAATAATTCCACCATGAATATAAATGAAGCCACATTCTGAACCTGTCCGTCATTTGCACACGGCCTCACCCCCCTCGCTGGCCCTGAGTGGCACCTGTGTGTAAACCGGTCATGCATGCAGGCCTCACACCAGCACTACAGAGCAGGGGGGAGAGGTGTGAGCCTTCCTCTCTCTACACAGAGCACAAGCTGTTTGTAATTGGATGTCTGACATGCAGACCAGACAGCTGCTGTAGTCAGCTGCCATGGGAACGCATTGTGGAGCCGGGCACACTCTCCCTCCCCTTCCCCCTCCCCACACCTGGAACCCTTGGGTAAAATATTACGTCACGGCTCCTTAACGGCAGAGTACGGAATGAATGAATGAATATTGGATTTATATAGCTCTTTTTCCCCTCCAAGGAACCCAAAGTGCTTTACAATGATAGGGGGCAACTCACCTCAACCACCACCAATGTGCAGCACCCACCTGGGTGAACGTGACGGCAGCCATAGTAATCATTACACATCAGATACACAGTGGAGAGGCCAATTAATTCCATGTATATATACACCAATCAGCCACAACATTAAAACCACTGACAGGTGAAGTGAATAACACTGATCATCTCGTTACAATGGAACCTGTCAAGGGGTGGGATATATTAGGCAGCAAGTGAACAGTCAGTTCTTGAAGTTGATGTGTTGGAAGCAGGAAAAATGGGCAAGCGTAAGGATCTGAGTGACTTTGACAAGGGCCAAATTGTGATGGCTAGACGACTGGGTCAGAGCATCTCCAAAATGGCAGGTCTTGTGGGGTGTTCCTGGTATGCAGTGGTTAGTACCTATCAAAAGTGGTCCAAGGAAGGACAACCGGTGAACCGGCGACAGGGTCATGGGCGCCCAAGGCTCATTGATGCGCGTGGGGAACAAAGGCTAGCCCGTCTGGTCCAATCCCACAGAAGAGCTACCGTAGCACAAATTGCTGAAAAAGTTAATGCTGGCTATGATAGAAAGGTGTCAGAACACACAGTGCATCGCAGCTTGCTGCGTATGGGGCTGCGTAGCCGCAGACCGGTCAGAGTGCCCATGCTGACCGCCTACAATGGGCACGTGAGCATCAGAACTGGACCATGGAGCAATGGAAGAAGGTGGACTGGTCTGATGAATCACGTTTTCTTTTACATCATGTGGATGGCCGAGTGCGTGTGCGTCGTTTACCTGGGGAAGAGATGGCACCAGGTTGCACTATGGGAAGAAGGCAAGCCAGCGGAGGCAGTGTGATGCTCTGGGCAATGTTCTGCTGGGAAACCTTGGGTCCTGGCATTCATGTGGATGTTACTTTATGCTTGATACCGGGTAATACTTTCATTGTAATTAGTCAAATAAAATCTTTTTCTTTGCACGTACCACCTACCTAAACATTGTTGCAGACCAAGTACACCCCTTCATGGCAACAGTATTCCCTGATGGCGGTGGCCTCTTTCAGCAGGATAATGCGCCTTGCCACACTGCAAAAATTGTTAAGGAATGGTTTGAGGAACATGACAAAGAGTTCAAGGTGTTGACTTGGCCTCCAAATTCCCCAGATCTCAATCCAATCAAGCATCTGTGGGATATGCTGGACCAACAAGTCCGATCCATGGAGGCATCACCTCGCAACTTACAGGACTTAAAGGGTCTGCTGCTAACGTCTTGGTGCCAGATACCACAGGACACCTTCAGAGGTCTTGTGGAGTCCATGCCTCAACGGGTCAGAGCTGTTTTGGTGGCACGAGGGGGACCTACACAATATTAGGTATGTGGTTTTAATGTTGTGGCTGATCGGTGTATACTGTATATATTGTCTTGGTTGGGAGTTTGGCCAGGACACCAGGTTAACACCCTACTCAGCCATGGGATCTTTAATGACCACAGAGAGTCAGGACCTTGGTGATCACCATCCCATCCGAACAACGGACACGTAGTCCCATGCGACCGAACCCACAACCTTGGCACTGCCAGTGCCATGCTCTACCAACTGAGCTACGGGAACCACTTATGGCTTATGACACTCGTACACGCGTGTGCATGTATGTGTGCGAGACACACGCCGACAGGTACAAACCCTAATTGATATTGCAACATATTAAAATGTGTTAACCTTGTAAAAGTCAAGCGCGATGTGGGATTCGCCGCGTAACAATGGCGGATGGTTCTCGTGGGGGTTTCAGGTGTTTGAGTGCTGACGTTCTGCCTTCTATCAGCGCTGAAAGCGGGCGGACGCTGGGGGACTGTTCCTGCTGGATTTCTGGGGCTAAATCATGACACTCACACCGTGATAGGGGCCTCCCGTGTGGTATAGCGGTTACAACGTTCGACGCTGGCCACTGCAACCGGGGTTCAATTCCACCGGCCACACCAGAGTCAGCTCTGGCCGGGAGTGCCACCAGGGGCGGCGATTGGCTGTCTGCCCCAGGGAGGGGGGGAGGGAAGCCGACAGGAAGTCGCTGCGTATATGAGTGGCTCTGGAGTACCGGAGTTACAGTTGACAGCTTGGCGAGTGCCGTCTCGGAGATGGCGATACTTCGCCTTTGTCACTGCCGGTAACAGGGCTACGGCAGCGAACTCACAATACGAGGGGGGATTGACATGAAAAGAGAAGGTGTAATTGGCTACTAAATTGGAAGAAAATGGGATAAAATCAGAAATAATTTTTTTTTTTTTAAAGGGAAAAAAAGGACACCGTGATTAGACACACCTGGAGAGAGAGCTTAGCGCTCAGAGATCAAGTTCCATCGGCCCACTTCCTTTGGCTTACAGCAGAGGCTTTCATCCACCGCCTTGCTTTTCTTTAAGATCCATACAGGGAATTTATGCATGCGGCATGTTTCACTACCTCACAGAATCTTTGGAGATAGATCGTTCTCTACCCCTGCTAATTTCATTCAGCTCTCTGGAGGCGAACACAAAACAAAACAACACAAAGGAAAATTAGGCCATGCTATCAATTCACATTATTCCCTTATTGTTCTGCATTGAAGTATTTTTTTTTACATGTTTACTGTTAATGGAAAAACAAATAACTTTTATTTAATCACTTTGTACCTTGGATTTCAGAGGCAGCCTAAACCACATAAGAGGTCCACTTAAATGTGTTTGCCATCTAGTGGAAAATTGCTACTTTGCAAATAGGAATATAGCATGCATTACAAATGCACATATGTGCACATACTGTATGAAATCTAAACCATAGGGTCACATGTACAAACAATACCATGTACACAAGCCTTACTTTCTCTGTCCATAATGGACTTAATCTTAAGTACTGAGAAATTATGTTAAATACCCATTATATTTCACATAAGTAAAACTTAAATCTGCTCTTTTGACTATTTGACTAACTGGCTATTTCTCTTTAGCTGCTCAAATCCTATCAAAGTAAAATTGAATTTGTAAGAGATTGCAGTGAATCCACTTTGTGCTTCGTCGCAATGGCTGTCAAACTGATTACATTCCATGTGTCTGAGAAAATGTCTTACAGCCCAACTTCTATTCAAATCTACTTTCCCCATCATCCCTTTGCAAATGAAAAATATTTCTATATCTTTCTATTCTATTTCTATCAAAGATATTTCTTTACATTTTCATATTTCATATTTTTCTCAAAATGCTGCCTGGTGGTATGATTTATAGATTTTTTTTTTGTCATTTATTTTCTACATTTGGTTAATGGTCTTTAAATTCATAACTGAAGCTGAAGGGCACAACTTCAAATAATCATCAAATAACGTGAAAAATACCCAATTCATTCACTGTCCAGCTTTCAAACAAAACCTCACATCCCAATTCAATAAAATGATCTATAATGAACAGGTCTGAAATGGTTTATTGCATTATTTGTGCTGACAGCAAAGCCATTATCTCTCTCGCTCTCTCTCTCTCCTTCTCTGTGTGTACATATATATATATATATATATAAAAACATACATATACATTCTGGATATTAAAGTGGCCCTCAACCCAGAAAAAACAAATCACAGTTTGGCATGTTTTTAGTTTTTTTTACCACTCTACAAACCATCCAGTTTGAATATGCTCTTTCAAGTCTACAATCGATTCCAGTAATCCAGAAATAGCGTACATCACTCAACGCCGGAAGCTCTTACAGTTGTACTACAGAACAGCACTATCCTGTGAGTACCATGTGGGGTTCTCAGGCCGAAATGGCTACCCTGGCTCCGTAGAGCAACAAACTCCACACACATTTGTTGTGCAGTGTGCCTGTGCATTTCCAAAATCGCAACTCAACTTTTCTTTCTTGTTTTTGCTCTTGTTTATCTGGCCTACACTCTTTTTATACTCTCCTATACTGAAATGTAATATACTGTATACATCTGTAACTGTCTTGTATCAATCTTTCACTTGCCAAGGGACTACAGATGAAAACTGAAAACTAGCATGATGAAAACTAGCTCTCGAGCCAACTCTGACATTGTACGCATTGACGCCTTTTGCGGATATGTTGATTACTATGTGCTGTCCCTTTTAGATAAATAAAATAAAATGAATAAATAAATGAAGTCTCAGATAAATTTGACTTATCTTGTTAACAAACTCCAACATGATCCATAGGACCAAGACCAAGATATATTTGCCTGCAGTCCTCAAACCGGGACCACAGGAGCACAGACTGGATCGTTCCAAACAAAAACGTTTTTGTTTTTGTTTCAGATTTTTTCTCCCAATTTAGTGGCCAATTATACCCTCTATTTATTTTGATTCGGCCTACCCCACAAACTCACCACCCGTCCTCCGGGTCAAGCTAATTCCCCCAGACCATCAATGATCCGCCTCCTCCGAGACGGAACTGGCTCACCTACTTTCTGGAGACACCCTTCACGCTTCTCAGCGAGTTTGTGCCGGCTCACCCTCCCCCTCCATCTGCGGTGGACAGCCAATCACCGCCCCCGATCGGGGCTGACGGCCAGGGCCGATCTGATGCAGTCGGGTCTCAAACCGCAGCTGCAGTGGTCAACTTGCATCCGCAAAGAAAAATGACTTTATTTGGCTAATTACAATGAAAGTATTACCCGGTATCAAGCATGAAGAAAAATCCAAAGGCATAATAGCGCTGCTATACAGGTTGTGTTGGGTTTTACTGAGTGGTTTCCTATCCGGTTTCCTATTCATTTTGGCTGTGGTGGCTAATGCTAAAGGGGGAATATGGCTGCATTTCACCAAATATTGAGAAAAGCTTTCTGGGCCAACTAACAACATTGTGGGTAAATTGAAAACAAGTTATGTTAGAAATGCCTGAATACTCCTCAAATATTAATAAAAATGACTAAAATGATATGACAGCTCCTATAAAGACCACTTTATAAAGATAATTATTTTTGTGAAAGTTGACAGAATGCTAGGAAAGGGATGACCATCCCCCCTCCAATGATAAAATATTACTTTGGGCAGATAGGCATTACCAGTTGTTATCATACCATCATATTAAAGACATTTTGAAAGCCTAAAATCAGAGCTTATATTATAATATATATATATATCTAATTATTATTTTTCTGTTTAACAAGAGCCAGAACTTAATTAAAAGACACCTCAACAGCTCTCCTCAAAAACAAATATGTTGACCTAGTTGGACCTAGTTTTATAGAAACATAGATCCAATTTGAGAGCATGACTCACTGGGAAACCCCCCCCCCAAAACCTGTTATTTTCAACAGCTGACACAGATAAAGTATTCACTGTCAACGAGTGTGTTTTCAATAAAAGGGAGAAAAAACCCATTTTCCTGCATAAAAGAGCCGGCCAGACATTTACTGCTTCTCTTCTTCCATAATCCAACTTTTGTGGTCTAACAAACGATACCTGTAACGCAGATGTGCACATCATACGTTTGAAGTTACGAACTGTTTTATTTAGAGGTATGGAGAGGTAATATTTTTAGAGAAGCATTGTAAAAATCTATATAGCTTGTAGTAAAAGGCTACGGCCTGAGGCGATGGATATCGCAGCCCGAAGCCAAGCCCTGGCGATATTAATATTGACATAAAACGTTTCAGCAGCGCCAAATATTTCAGGTAATATCCGAAAAAGCAGCAATGCGGTTCTCAGAGAGCCGGTTTTAACAATGGCGTTCTGGTGCCTCTGCAGAGGCGTTGTACCTCTGCCATTTGACACCTCTGATCCTCTGTCTCGGGCTGATAAGTGCAGACAGGCAGGAAGTCGAGAATGATTTGCTTTCTGGCTCGATCCCAGACACTTCCCTCAGCCTCCACGTTAGAGCCCCCGCCTCCAGGTGTCCACTTATAGTCACGTGATCCTGTCAGGCGGTAGAGTGGCCATAGATATAAATACATAGATGCCTCATTCGCCCTGTTCAGATATACATCTTGGCGCGGCAAGATCTGCATTAAACGCGCGCAGGCAAGATCTGCATCTAAAAATCTACTGTAACGCAGGTGTAGTGAGAGATTCAGCATGTCCGTCTGTGAAATGACTCCAGCTCTTCTCCATAATATTAAAGACACGCTGCATCAGGGAATGGCAGGTTGCTGCGAATGAATTCCATCACTACGACCTCACATGGCAAATTAACGATCAATTCGCAAAGATGCAAACCTTGATGTACAGTACAATAGCATGGCACGGAAACAGAGGGAAAAAAAACAAACAAACAAAAAAAACATCTAAAGCGGCTAGTGTGCCTTTTGTATAAGATTCTGAGTAGGACAAATGCAGCATCACCAGGGAAGGATTTCATGACTCTTCTCCTCACATTTAACTTCTGAGAGCTTCAGACCGGATTAAACGTACACTTCTCAAGAATTAGTGAGACTGGTTTGGAGTGGGATGCCACTGTGGTGCAGCTCTTCTTCCTGAGAGCGCCGCTAAACAGCCGTGACCGCTAAACAACATGCACAGGAAGCGAGCGAACCCTAGCCTGCGTGTCCTCCAGTGAGGAGAGAGCCGCTGGCTCTTTCTCCTGTTGTGTCCGCTCTGATGGGAGGGTGCAGGGGGAGGGAGGGAGGGAGGGAGCAGAACCGTGCTATTAGGCCAGAGTAGCCCATGGGTCTGGGCGTCTCAGTGCCCCACTTTCCAAATCCAGCCCTGGGTTTTCATCCTATGAGGTTCCCCGCCCCGTCTTAAGAGCAGCAGTGCCAGCTAAGCGTCCGTCGCGACGCGTGGCCTGTCAGGACTCATTGTGATCTACACGCGTCCTTGGCCTGACTCTGAAAGGGCTGCTGGGTGATGTGGATAAATGGAGCAGGCTGTCAAGGGCGTCGATTCCGCTGCTTGGTGAAGACACATCGCACCGGACGTGCAGACGCACTCAGGGCCGTCTCTGCTCAGTGCAGACGCAGCTCACCGGACGTGCAGACGCACTCAGGGCTGTCTCTGCTTGGTGCAGACACAGCGCACCGCACGTGCAGACGCACTCAGGGCCATCTCTGGGAGCGGCGACACGGTTTTTCACTGCTCCCCAAAAGTGCTCTCTCTTTAATCGAGAAAAGCATAAATAATCCAAACGCGACGTTATTTTCTGCGCCATCTCCACGCATGCTTTTACGCGATATCTGCGTTTCAGCTGGATCGCAGGTCACTTCATCCTGACCTATGTATCTGTTGAAAAAAAAAAACCTTGAGATGAAATCTCTGAGCGTTCATAACCTTTTCCCCCACACAAGCTTCCTGCAGATTCAGGAAGTCCGCCTGCGTTGTTATCGGCGCGTGGACGTATTCTACACTCGCCGTCGTCTTAAGGCTGTATCGGTGCACTTGAATATGAGCTTTTTTTGATGTAATAACAATTGTATCATTCCCTTTGCAGGATGCTTGTATCTGATTTTGTTCTGCTGTTCCCCCAATTTGGAAGCCAATTATACCCTCTATTTCTGTTTGATTCGCCCTCCCACCATGAACCTGCCGCCCGTCTCTCTACGGGAAAAGCTATTCCCGCCTCCTCCAAGACAAAACTCACCCACCCGTCTTTCCAGGGTCACCCTTCCACTTCTCGGCGAGCTCGTGCCGGCTCACCCTCCCCCTGGGGCGATCGGGGCTCCCAGCCAGAGCCGGACTGGCACAGCCAAGTTTCAAACCACGGCTGCAGTGAGCAATTTGCATTCCCAAGCGAATGCTTAGACCGTTACGCCACCCAAGGCCCCCCTTTAACTGCATTACTTTTTGAGTTTACCAGGCTGTCTAAGCGACATAATACATATTTAAAACTTCATCTACGGTTCAGTGATGCACTTGTGATGCTCCGCAGCCAGCTGGCCCCTCTCCTCCCACACGCTCAGTGCCTCTCCAACACTCTACCTAATCCGCAGGTGCACTTCTGTCACGCCGGCCATATATACACTCGGGGTACTAGTGTACGATACACCGTCCAATTAAGCCAGAGCCCTCCGTGGCACACAAAAACAAGCCAAAATATCACACAGTGTTGATTAGTGTGAACACTACCCCCCATGGTGATAACATCTCACTGGGCGATGGTACTCTTTCTCTGGTTACTTTTAAATGTTCACGGTTTGAAAGCTTTTGGCAGGCCTGAACTATTTGTCAAAGTGAACAACAGGAGAAGCATGTTCAGGGTGTTCCTGACAATCCCACAACACTGCCTTCAGAGCCCAGCGAACGCCAAACATCAAAGAGGTATAACGAGCGGCACGGCTAATTGCATGTTATCAATATTAATGCTCGTCTCCCCCTCTCCAACTTCACTCTCTAAGATCATCAGACCTCCAGCTCACTGATTCTGCATTGTCACATCAACGGGCAACTACAGCATTCTGTACAACGGACGTCCAACAAAAAATCACAAGCTCATAATCAGCGAAGCACAAATTAACTGATATGAGATAAGCTTTTTTTTATGTAACAAAAACCCCCCCCAAAAAATCCTGTTTTTCTCCCAATTTGGTAGCCAATTGCACCCTCTATGTATTTATATTAACCCTCCCCACACGGGTCCATCGCTCGACTACTCGAGGCAAGCCAATTCTCCGTGGGCAGCGACCTCTGCTTTTCCTCCGAAACGGAACTCGCCCACCCACCCACGTTCTGGAGACTCCCTTTCCGCTTTCCGTGCAAAGCAAAAAAATAAAAATACAAAATATGAGATAAGCTTGGTAATAATCCCAAGAGAACTAGCCACTGCGTTGCCTAGCTGGCAAATAAATCACATGCATAAAGGTGACATATTAAAAAATAATACAAATAAAATAAATGGATTTTCAAAACATTTCCAACCACATTTATATTAGCATTTTGATAGAGATGATGATGATAATGATGAAGCTGATAATGATGATGATGGTGATGATGATGCTGCTGCTGATAATGATGATGATGATGAAGATGGTGATGATAATGATGATGATAATTACACCTCGGTAAACATTTAGAGCTCCTCTCTTTGTCATAAGTAGTAGAGGCAGCAGCAGCAGCAGCTGTGCTGAGTGACATTCACAGGAATTGAGTGTCGAAATAAGGATGCCAAGAATACAGAATACAGCAAATAGACCTTCAGCAGTGCAGGAACTCTACTCACCACACTAAGTTTCTCTCTCCCTCTCTCGATTTTTTTGGTCTGGCAGTCAAGACAGCATAGCTTACAGATTCACTAATATATTTACCCCTGCATTTTCATTTTCTAAATGCCCAAATGCCCACTCCACTGATAATTATTTTATAATGGAAGTTTTGAAATGAATCGCATTGTTATGCATGTGAATTTAAATATCATACATAATGTGTTGGAATAATAATGGAATAATATGGGGACTCTGATTGAATAGAACCCCTAATTATCACCATGACAAACAATGTCTAAAAGATATCTTTCAGTTCATGTCTGTTAATGAGTGTATTTAATGTTGTCCCTTACCATCACCGATTTACTCTTCTAGCTCTCCCGCTCGCTAACTTGCATCGTAAAGTTTTCACTAAGCTTTCCTTAAAAAACGGCATCCTCTAATCTCAATCTTCCATCAAACATACACCATGATCAATCATTAAAAATGATAATTTTAAGTTTCACACTAACATTTATTTTTAATATAATAAAGCTAGCAAGCATCCTTAAAAAAATGGGTGGAATGATGTTTATATGTATGGAGGATATCCTTTTAACTGTGAGATCTAGCTCTCCCTTCCCTGATGCTACACAGGAAACTATACATTTATACATGTACATTTATATAACACTGATATTAATAGCTTACTTCCGACTTATGTCCGTTGTTCGGATGGGACAGTAAAAACTGACCCTCTGTGGTCATAAAAGATCCCATGGCGCTTTTCAAAAAAGAGTAGGGTGTTAACTCAGTGTCCTGGCCAAATTCCCAACCAAGACAATATATATATATATATATATATACACAGGGAATTCATTCATTCCCTTCCTCCTGGCCACTCCACTGTGTATCTGATGTGTAGTGAGTTTGTACTGCCACACTATGGCTGCTGTCGTGTTCACCCAGGTGGGTGCTGCACATTGGTGGTGGTTGAGGTGAGTTGCCCCTATCATCATTGTAAAGCGCTTTGGGTTCCCTGGAAGAAAAGCGTTCTATAAATCCATTCATTCATTCACTTACTACACTTTCTGATTGACTGTAATGTCCGTATCCCTGACAAGGTACTGCAGAGTGTGACGAGGGCATCACAGGATTGACTGTAAGCGGATGGAACCGGCTCTAATACATCACAGGAATGACTTTGTTACTTGAAAATGGGATATTTTAAAGGGATGTCTCGTGTTTTTCGAAGTGAGGTTTTGTCTGAGGAGTCTGAAGGTTTTCATTAAACTTTAAAACCCCCATGGGGTTTGGAAGTTGTGGAGCTGAAATTCCCACAAGACGGTATACATTTGCACCAGATAAGAGCCATGCGAAGCTCTTCATTACTGACCTTTAAATAAACTCAAATTAAGCACCTTTGGGTTATTCTCTGGGTACATTCTATAGTGTTCTACCTGGCCTTCAAACATCTTCCCAACATGTTGTCTCAAAGGATTTTTTTTACCACCTATTACACAAATGAGAAGAAGCCAAGGCTGCTGACAAGTACTATTATTCTAAATCATTTTAATCTACTTCTTTTCAAAAAGGACGGATTCCAAACAAAGTCCTATTCCTATTTCATGGGACAATCCAAAATAAAATACCACAAATCTAAATGTTTCTTTTGGACCACAAGGCTAAGAGGTGAGCATAAAACCCAGTTTGAGCGTGCACTATTTCTGGTGTCTGTACGTCTGCAGAACAAATTGTAACAACGGTGCTTTCATCCAAAGGGGATTGTTGGTAGTCAATAGTTATTACAGAGTATATCATTAACGATCTGTACATCCTGGGAGTTCAGCTGTGAGCCCTTTAGATATGTTACGGTCTAAATAACTGCAGTGATGAGGTTCAATAACATTTTAAAAAATTCTAATTTGTTTGTTGCCATCCTTGATGAGATGTATATTGTAGTGTCACTGGGAGTAGTGTCTTCACAGTAGAAGAAAGGCAGAGAGGAAGCAGGATTCCCAAACGAATGAGTTCTCCAAAATACAAAATAAAGTCTTCAATCAATCATTTTCAAATGAAATAATCTTGTCAAAACCAACCATAACTTAAACATAGAAAACCCAGTGCATGAGGCCTGCAGCATGGCTTGCTGCCCTCCAACCGCTCCTCAGTGCACCACAATCAGTTTTTTTCTGCAGTCCACAATTGGTGTCAGCTGCCAGCAGTTATAATTGCTTCAATCAATGCAGCCGGTGGCCAGGTGTGGGACTGCAGGCTGCTGGGAGCTGTAGTCTCTATGGCTCTAGTGCAGGGGTGTCAAACTCATTCCATCGTGGGCCGAGTGTATGCAGGTTTTTGTTGCAACCAGTGTACAACACCAGGTGATTTCAATGAGTTCCCCTCCTTGGTTGAAGAAGGAAGCTAATTAGTGAAATCACCTGGTGTAGTGCACTGGTTGCAACAAAAACCTGCATACACTCGGCCCACGATGGAATGAGTTTGACACCCCTGCTCTAGTGGATCACAAGATTTAAAGGGACAGGCAGCCAATTCCCTGGGCTGCCTCTTGTAATGCCACTATATATATATATATATATATATATATATATATATATATATATATATATATATCTTAAAGCCTGGTAACAAACCAATTCTGAATTATAGCATGAGGTATCTGCCATATCAGGGCTATTCAATTTCCTATTTCATGGGACAAATTGTAGGCGATGGGGGGGTTGTGAATTAATGTAAAAACGTATCCACTCTCATTTTTATTGCATGAGAAATGCTAGTTGGTTTCGGTTTCGTTTAGTTCATTTACGATTTGCCTTCATTTTAATTGCGTGAGAAATGATAGAGCACCGGTCAAGAGCACTGCGCGGGCCGAATTTGGCCCACAGGCCAGCGAGTGAATAGTCCTATTCAATTATAGCTGCATTACAGCTGATAGCTCAACATTCAAGAAGAAAATATGAGTAGCATTGTGAGAGCTAGTGTTCAGTTGCTGGGAATCCGGTTTTCACACAGAGAGCCATACAGTAAATGGGTGGAACAAGATTGACAAGACTTCTTGTTCTTGTGCAGTGGACATACCAGGATCTCAGCATCACTGTGCCAAACTCAATCCACTGATGCAGAAGCTCTGTTTTCTGTGTGGCTCAGTAGGTAGAGCGTGGCGCTGACAACACTTAGGTTGTGGCTTCGATTCTCATTGGGACTACATATACTGAAAAATGAATGCATTCACTACTGTAAGTCGCTTTGGATAATGGCATATATTACGCATATTACAAGCTGCTCAAACTGGCCAGTTTGGCAATGATCTTAGGGCTCCTAAGTGCCACTGTGCATGTCTGAACGACTGAAATAGCGTGGCCATGCCCACTCAGGCCAGGCCACACGAGTGAAGAGTGAAGGGGAATCCCTGTACATCACACTGGCCATCGATTATGGGCTCAGTGCCCTGTGAGCCTCAAACCCAGACATCCAGCCATATTAATCAAATGCGGAGCGGGTGATATCATGCACTGTGAGCCTCACGCCCAGTCATTCACAGACATATTAATCAAATCTGGAGTGAGTGATATCACGCACTGTGAGCCTCACACCCAGACATCCAGACATATTAATCAAATCCGGAGCAGCCGATACCATGCAACTGTGCTGCTGCATTAGCCATCTCAAATATTAACACTTTTAGTTCCCGAATGTCCTGGATCAGCCTTTTAAAACATCCCAATTTATGAACAACAGAGCTCTCTCAACATGCCACATCACCACCGTGTGATCACAAAGACCCAAATGTCAATTCTAATGTGGACCATATCACAGGTGAATTCTCTCCTATGCTAAAACACAATTACCACAATCAGCATAAATAAACCATAATTGCACGTAAATCCATTTCCACCGTCAATAGAGTAGTGAGGGACCAACACAGACGTATTTAGAGAATAACCTCAATCTATGCACACTAGTATCCATATTCAAAACAAGGCAAACTCGTAATTTATTTTTGTAGCCATATAAATCAATGTCCCACTATTTGGTTCCAGCAGGAGTTTAGTGTCATGGTTAATGGCGTCGACTGGGGGTGGCGGACAGCCTAGTGGTCTAACACTGCCTGTCAGGGACACGGTTTGAAAACCGTCTCTACCAGACCGGCCCTGGTCGTCAGCCCCGATCGGGAGCGGCGTTTGGCTGTCCGCCCCAGGGGAAGGGGGGAGGGTGAGCCAGAACAAGTTCGTCGAGGAGCAGGAAGGGCGTCCGTGGTCGGGTTCCATCTCAGAGGAGACAAAAATTGGCAGCGGACTTGTGGGGGAGGGTGAATTGAAATAAATAGAGGGTATAATTGGCAACCAAATTGGGAGAAAAAACGGGGAAAAATTAGAAAAAAAAATTCAAAAAGGGTAGACCGGCGATATTTTGGGGATGAGTGAAAAGCATCCATTCTTCAGAGGTGTTCCACTGTTTAACAAGGCAGAATTTTAAAGAGTCTGTCTGCAGGCGATAAACTGTGACTACGTGGTCAGCTTGAATAACCACTTCCACTGGGCCTCATGGCTTTGGGAAATGGGCTAATCACATGCTACTCGAAATTGCTTTCCATTTATGCAGATATGTCCTCAGTCTGTTTGCTTTCTGTTGGGAACAAGCTGTACATTTATAGACATTTATAGATGCCTTTTATTTTTGGGTAGCTTTCGGCATTTGGTTGCATTCTCTCTCATTGACTGGAGAAAATATAATGACCTCAGAAGCTTTACGATTTTGTCTTTATATTCCTACAGAGTGCCCAATTTTGATACACTTTTGAAAACTACACTTTTCCCACCCCAAATAATCCTTAAATATTTTATTTTCATATCCTTATTTGACTCCAAATTCCTAATGCCCTAATGAATGGTTATAAGAGCATTCACAGTTTCGAGTGAACCACCGTGATCGCCCTGCCACCCATCCGCTGCTGCCAGGCGGCTTTCGAGCTTACCGTGTGGGCATATCAAACTATGCCTTTTTTATCTTCCCCATTTCAGTTGCACAAGGTTTTGAATTGAATTGAGCTCTTTCTCAAACCAGCAGCTTTACACTCCGATTCTGCCTTTTTATCTCTGCCTGCTAAAAGTTTCAGTTGAAGAAGAAGGGGAAAAAAAGACAGTTCTCAACAACATAACGACCATTAAGGAGCCGGTAAACCGGCCATTTTGCTCCATCATTCTGCTGGAGATGCGCTCCCCAGGCCGCTGTAAACTCTTGACTCTACCGTTAAAATAATGAACGCGGGGAAACTCTCTGTGACCCGCGAGCTGCCGAGCAGAAGCGCCCGTGATAGTAAACACTGTTTTATTAGACATCAGCAGAGCTGAGAGTGCGCCACATTCCCCTTCACATTAAAAAAATATTTTTTTTTAAAGAATTTGTTTAAGATTTTCTCAGATTTTCTCCCAATTTAGTAGCCAATTACACCCTCTATTTTCATGTCAATCCCCCCTCGTATTGTGAGCTCGCTGCCGTAGTCCTGAGACCGGCAGTGACATGGGCAAAGTATCATCTCCTCCGAGGCAGCACTTGCCAAGCTGTCGACCGTAACTCCGGTACACACAGAGCCACTCCTAAACGCAGCAAACTCATATTGGCTTCCCTCCCCCCTTCCTGGGTCGGACAGCCAATTGCCGCCCCCTGCTGGCACTCCCGGCCAGAGCCGACTCTGGCGCGACCAGTGGAATCAAACCCCGGTCGCAGTAGCCAGCGTTGAACATTGTAACCGCTAGACCAACCTAAAAATCTGATTGTACCACTTAGCATTACCATTCCCGGAAGTCATGTCTCTTTCCATCAAACAAAGTATGAGTCCATTCTGTCACATTTCTTTTTTTGAGATTTCTGCTCTTTTCCCACCCGGTGGATCGAGGGCAGCGGAGAGGGGGTTGGGGGGGCCTACCTGCTCCTTGACGGACGCCAAGATGGCAGAGGTGGTCTCTGTCTCCGAACCGTCTCCGTTAGAGGCGGTCAGCACGGGGCTCAACATGGCGGGCTTCTCTGCGTCGGACGCCTGGTCTGGAACGGGCATAGCTCCTGGGGAGACAAATCAGAAAGGCCCGCTGGTCAGACACCTTCTGTGGGAGCCGTAGCATCAAAGAGCACAGAGGAAGAGTCATGATTCTGGAGCTGGAATTCAGTCGACCCCCTCCCAATGTAGTTTATCCACATTCACACAAAACACCTTGATGAATCTGAGAAACTAAAATACTACATTATACTGTGTTAAACCCATTATTTATATGTTTTTTTCCCAATTTGGTGACCAATTACACTCTCTATTTCTTTCAATTTGCCCTGCCCCATGAACTCGCCACCCATCACTACGGGTCAAGTTAATACCCCGAGGCCGGCAATGATCCGCCTCCTCCGAGATGGAACTCGCCCACCTACTTTCTGGAGACACCCTTCGCCCTTCTCAGAGAGCTTGTGCCGGCTCACCCTCCCCCTCCCCCTGGGGCGGACAGCCAATCGATCAGGGCTCCCGGCCAGAGCCAGGCTGGCGCAGCCAGGTTTTGAACTGCGGCTGCAGTGGGCAACTTGCAGTTAAGCCCATGGTTATTGGCCATACGTCAAGGCATGTTGATAAGTGGGCCAGTAATGCGGCTCCATCGTATGACAGCAGATAATATGATGAGTTCACAGGAAGGACATCCATTGGGGCTGTGCTGTGCAGCCATTGGATGAGCTCACTGGCCTTGCCAAGTTGGGCCCTCATTATTAAAGATTTTTGCTTCATCTAGGAAGATGGCATGCCTCTGCACACAGCTGAAAAATCTAATTATATCTATTCAAGCCTCTATTTTCTGAGTGTTAATTAAGCTTAGGGCTATCCTTCATGCATTTGTATGCTCAGTTACATAATTAACAGAGCAACCTGTTAACATAACCTCAACAAACAAACAATAAGTAAATACAGTAAATCTGCAATGTTCAGCATCACAAAGTGCTTCTGACATCCCAGCATGCCAAGAGTTGCACAAAACACTGTAATTCTGTCATTGTGCATTCAAAAATTAAACCCCCCAAAAATGTCTGATTAAAATGTACAAACAGCAAATACATTCCTGATTACATTTATATTTTAGGCATTTAGCAGACGCTCTTATCCAGAGCGACTTACACAGTTTACATTTCTTTACATACAATCAATTTATACAGCTAGATATTTTACTGAAGCCATTCAGGTTAAGTACCTTTAGCTCAAGGGTACAATGGCAGTGCCCCCACCTGGGAATCGAACCAGCAACCTTTGAGTTAGTGACAGTTAAATTGACCTTAGATTGAGTTACCTTTAAGTCCAGTTCCCTAACCATTATACTACACTGCATTACACTATACTATTTATTTAAAAAAGAATCCCAAACCAGCATGAAAGCACTATATGCACTGTTCCTAGACATATCTTGTCAAGACTCATACTGATTCTCCTTCAGTAGCCACACACCTGCACTTAAATAGCCTAAACTGGCTCAGGTGGAACTCGTGAGGCAACCACTGTTTCTGGCATTCACACAATCACACTCAATTACAAACACAGTCAAATGAAATGGTTGGTGTAGATCGGGGGTATTCAAATCCAGGCCTCGAGGTCCGCAGTGTCTGCAGGTATTTGCTCCAACCACGCACTACACCACCTGATTTCACTAATTAGTTTACCTCCCAGGAAGTAAACTAATTAGTGAAATCAGGTGGTGTAGTGCGTAGGTTGGAGCGAATACCTGCAGACACTGCAGACCTCGAGGCCTGGCTTTGAATACCCATGGTGTAGATCTTTTGAGAGGTTTGCAAATTGAACACAGTGAAAAAGATCCTGCACATTTGACAAACCTACAATTATTCAACTAACATCCATTCCAATTCAATTTAAACATTTGGCACTTAGCATTCCTAGCCAACGATGTGCACTTTAAAAGACAGGTAAAGGTGACCCATGCATCTGATGGCTGTGCCTTCTGTCATCGCCTTCCCACGCTCATCATGTCAGCAGGCTGCGTTTCCAACGTGTTCCCCAAGCACAACACCTCCTTAACTATGCCTCAAGCTTTGTTGGGAACCGTAAATGCACATGCATATGTGAGTTTGTCCACTACTGAGTTTCAAACTGAGGATCCCAACGCAACAAGAGACACGATTAGCCCACCAAGCTAAAGACCCGAGTCCCCAGCCAAGGGAACTAATCGTACTCTTATTGACGTCACTTTCTGCAGCGGACGCTCACATGTTAACACACGTATCGGAGCTCCACCGCTACTCACAGCCTCAAACCCTCTTTAGCCTGCAGCGCCATCTTTCTTCTCTCTAGCTAAAGCAACAACCGGCATGGACCACTCAACAGACATGCAATTGATTTTATTTCCACCAAAACACGTCTTATGGACGTTGCCTGTTAGCATTTTTCCTTCCATTCTTTGTCAAGGTAATTTTCTGCAGCTAAAGGAATACATGGCCTCTGTCCACTGATTACTGTGGTTAATATAATGGTGTAGTTTACCCCCATTGGCAGCAAAGCGGGAAGCCAAACTCCTCACAGATGGCTAAAAGAAAGAACATCTGGGAGAACTGCACCACGTGAATTGTTGCTTCAGCTGAGAGGATCGCTTGGTGTCTAGCGTCAAACGCTATCAGAGAGGACACCCAAAATGCTGGTTTAAACACAGTGGAAAAGGGCCTACTGCCCGTTTACTCATAAAGGCCTCCTAGAATTAGTCTTGTGTTGATAGGATTTGATGGCAAAGGATTTAAAAGCTTTGCGTTGCGGTAAACTTTCGGTCAAACAGTTTCTCTTGGAAATCCAAATATTGTAGCCGCTGAGATCGCCTGGAATTATTGTATAATTTCCCAGAGAAGAGCAGTCGTAGTCGCAGTGGATGTCTCAGACAATTGGCATCGGTGTTTAGACACTGCCTTTTGTTGAATTCAAAATCTTGTTTACAATGATGCTGATGTTAAAAACACTCAAACGAAAAAAAATATATATCAAAAGAGTAAAATCTCAGATGACTCAAAGCACACTCAGAGCTAATTTCGAACACCTGCTGACAAAAGTAAGAAAATAAAAAACACTGATACACCTCGTACAGAGCCAACCTCCCCCCATCCCCTGCCACCCCCATTCCCCCACCACCCCAAATTAAATTGAAAAGCATTTAAATGCACTTAGTCTTGCATTCATATTAAATCAATGTGTAGTACAGTTACTCACTGCAGAGTCACCCAGATCACCCAGCAGGGGAGTTCGCTGAAATGAGGTTTAGTAGCACAGCTAGACTCTCTGTGACTCTTTGTGGTGAATACGTTTTAGAGATTTCTGCAAATGAAAAAGTCTTGACTGTTCTTTTTTTTTGCATTTTTTTTTTTCTCCCAATTTAGTGGCTAATTATACCCTCTATTTATTTCGATTCCCCCCCACGAACCGGCTCACCCTTCCCCCCTTCCTCGGGGGTGGATGGCCAAATGCCGCTCCTGGCCAGGGCCAGTCTGGTTTCGAACCGTCACCACAATAGGCATCTCACAAAAAAGTATTGACCGTTTTAATATTAAAGGCTTAAATGCAAACATTTGTTCCCAACAAAGTGCCAAACTCTCGGTGCCGTATAGGTATGGGGTATGTCCCATTAACACGTAACTTGGCAGATTGCATACCTGTCATCCCAATAACATGTGAGACATGCTGTATGTATAGTTCAGTGTGTATACAATAAACAAGGGATAAATGCACTACACACACACACACACACACACAGTATTACATTTTCTTACGGAATGGGATATGAAATGGGAGTGTGGTCTGACATGACTACTCATTAGAATTTCCTTTCCATCTGACTGACAGCCATCCATCAGGGCTCAGAAAAACCTCATCATTTGTCATGAAAATCAGACTTCGCCTAAATCATGAATAATGATTTACATATAGTGTTTTTCAGGGCCGCTTTTCCAAATTGCAATTATTAAGGCCTGACTGGTTTTCTTGATTTAATACTGTGATTTCAGTAATCTGAGATTTTACTCTTTTGATATATATTTTTTCATTTGAGTGTTTTTAATGTCAGCATCATTGTAAATAACCCACCTTTTCAGACTCCACTACCACTGAATTCTGTACATCTAGCCTATTGTCATCACCACTGCCGACTTGCTCAACACGTCTTGTATATGTATCCCTGCCTACTCATTTAATTAAAAAATTTAAAAATTACTAACCTTTTCCTTTCCAGTGTTACAGGTATGGTATGCAACTGCCTATAACGATGTCTATCACTGTATTACTACACTGATCTAACTATGATTGTTCCTACCATGTATTAATGCACATCTTGTAAGTCGCTCTGGATAAGAGCATCTGCTAAATGCTTAAAATGTAAAATGTTATATTTTCTTATTTAATATTTGATTAAATATTTCACTGTTCTAAAACGTGATATGTTTACCACAGGTCAGTACTGTCATGATGCAAGCCATTTTAACCCCTTATTGCCTGAATTTAAAAAAAAATTAAATTAATTTTTTGCTGTATTAAGGTCTTAAGGGGTTTGAGGCTAATTTGCAGCAATCGTCAACAAGGGGTTAAAGCTGTATGCACTTTTATGAGAAGAAAATATGTCTAAGCTGTTGTTCCCTACACGTATGTTTGCCATGTTTAAATGCACTCATTGTAAGTCGCTCTGGATAAGAGCGTCTGCTAAATGGCCAAAATGTGAAATGTAAATGTAAATGTAGTTTATGTTGGAGAATTTAACATTTTGCTGCAAAGGTACACCAGTATTATTAATTAAAATGTGTCTGTCATCCACTGCGGAATTATATTATTTATATTTGAAATATATATAAAGAATTATATTATTGTGGTTAATAAGTTGCAACACATTTACAACACTTACTGAAAGTAAACAGAAATTCCATAGGTTATTATTGTGAATAATCTCACTGTCCTTCTGCTGATTTCAACATGTTAGTATGCAAACGAGTGCAGTCCCCTGCAGTCTAATTAAAATGCAATGCACTGTTTACTTTGCAGTGGTAATTATCTGTGAGACTGCCAGGACACAGTGCCTGCACTTCATAGTTTATGCACCTTCTAAAAAAATATAATAATAAATGTTAACCAAGAATTTATGTGCAAAAAGAGTTTATAAAATATTCCTAAACTTGATTTACTTTTTAAAATGGCAGGTGGGGGTAGCAGGGAGGTGGAAGGAGGTGCAGTTCTAGCTGTGTGAGGAACAGACATCCTTTAAGTTGCAGTGTATAAAAAATAAACGCGTAATGAACTTGTCGGGCAGTGTGTGTCAGTGATGAGAGCTTTGGGACCAAAGCCGCCAGTCCTCTGCCGCCGTTATTGGTAAACGGTCAATAAGGACTCAAAGTCCGCCGGACTAAATGATTTGTAATGTACTGTGAAGACACCCGAGGGACGTGGGAAGTCATTACATCATTTACCTGCAATTATCTGGGACGGAAGCAACCGCCACCATTATCACTCGGACTCGCAAAGGAGCTTCTCTTCCAAAACTAGGCCATTTAATTAACTTGTGTGGGGAAAAAAACACGCCTGAGTGACATCTTTGATATTAAGTCCGGAACTCACCAGATAGGAAATTCAAGCATGGTAAACGTAGCTAAAGCGGAGGAGGATGTTTGCGGTTTGTAATTATTGGGCGAACTATTGCCGGTCCTACTAATCTTCACAGCCGGAGGGGAGGGGGGTTATTTGAGCAAAGGGAATACATACATAAGATGTAAGGAAATATACAGGAAATGTGTTTCAGACCTCGGTTACGCACCCCCTGTTTTCTTTGCGCTCTGATGAAGATCAAGAGGCAGGAGCTGAAAATCAAAGATGAAGGCACCCTTCCGGATCATTGTCTTTGTTGGTAGTTATCTGCTGTCTGTATCCGGTGGCCTATATCTCCAAGCCCTTCAAACAAAAAAATGTGATCTAGGGAGGACGCCCAGGCTGTTGACGCGAGCATGGTCGTGAACTCCATGTTTCCCCCGTTTACATGCGCTAATGACTAATAGCGCGTGACAATGAAGGCTTTTCGGTCGGATAAGAAAAGCTCTAGGGCCTAGCTGCCTAGCGCAATCAAACTATGCACACTCTGTGGCTGTCATATTCAGCTGGATTGAAGGTCTGACAGCTACTGTGGATGAATCCATTTCTATTCTGTTCAATTTGATGTACTAAATATCTTTACCGGTGTAATAAGAATGTGGTATTTAGTACAGGTACCCAAGAATTGCACAATTGTTCGAAACCCGACTGTACCAGACCGGCCCTGGCCACGTTTGGCTGTCTGCCCCAGGGGAAGGGGGGAGGGTGAGCCGGCACGAACTCGCTGAGAAGTGCGTACGGGTGTCTCCAGAACGTGGCTGGGTGAATTCCGTCTCGAAGGAAGCCTCATAGGGACAAGCGGTGGACCCGTATGGGGAGGGTATAACTGGCCACTAAACTGGAAGGAAAACGAAAAAAACTGAAACAATTATTATTTTTTTAAAGAACAGCACAATACATGCAACACAAGACCTAAATTCACTTTGGTAAATGAGTACAAAGTGATGGACTCCATACTCCTTAAAAGCCTGTCCCTCAGAGTCACTCTATAATGTGAAATATTAACGATTTCAATCAAAATTTGGATCCTCATTTTCCTAGGAATGTTTCTGAATATTAAAAAATGTGGAATCACTTTGTCCTCTAGATCAGTGTAAGAAAAAACTCACAGATGTTTTTCATTTCGCTGACCACCAAAACTGAAAAAAGGAAAACCATACACTTGCTAATATCTGTTACTCAGAGTTCTGTGCTATTTGGGGCCCGAGGCTTGCTTTAATGTGTCCTGTTAATCTGTACTGATGAGGAGTGACTGTAGATCACAACAATAATCTATTGCCAGGGGCCTCCGATAGTGTAGCAGTCTAATGCACCCATATTGGCTGGTCCTTTATGAGTGTGAGCTGCCTATCACAGTCGCGGTTCAAAACCCAACTGTCCCAAACCAGCTCTGGCCACAATCGGGGGAGGCGTTGCCCCAGAGGGAGGGGGAGCGACAGCTGGCATGAACTCGCCAAGGAGTGGTAGGGCGACCTCGTAAACATAGTTGGGCAAGTTCCGTCCCGGAGGAGATGAACATTGCCTCGAGGCATTAGCTCACCCGTGGAGGTGGACAGAGAGTTTGTGGGGGAGGGTATAATTGACTACCAAATTGGTAAAAAAACTAGGGAGAAAATCAGAAACAAAGATTTATTACCAGAAGATTTTACTTCATACAAAATAAAGAAACTCTAAATAGTGACTATTATCTATTAAACAGCGGGCTTCAGGGGAATTAGCTTGACCCGTAGTGACGGGCGGCGAGTTCGTGAGAAAGGGGGAATTTAAATAGATAGAGGGTATAATTGGCCACAAAATTTGGATAAATACAGAAAAATACTTTTTTTTTTAAAAATGTTTTAAAAAGTCACTTCAGATGTGGTCTATGTCCCTTTTACTGGAAAACTGCAATGCAATTACCACATTAGTGATAACTATGAAGTCTCAGTGGGCATTCCCATCATAAGTCAATGTAAATTAGTTTCCTTCAAATTAAAAAAGCAATTATAAAGGGAGAAACTGTCAATAAAATCTGACCAATCCTGCATTTCACAATGTATTATCTGAAATTTCACGCTTAATTTATGAAATTATCAATTTTAGCATGATGACAAGACGTTAATTAAGGAGAAGCTACAGGTGTTCAAAATATTAATCAAGATGACCTTTTCACTGTTAATTAAATGCCACAGAAATGACTTTATAAGTGCTAATAAATGACATCTGCATTCAAGGAGCAGTTCAAAAGACTTCTTACTCTATTAAAATTGTGTTGTTGTCAAAAGAAAAAGTCTGTCAAAAAACCCACTAACTTTTCTTTCCCTGTGTTACAGTTACGGTATGCAGCTGCCAACAATGATGTCTATCACTGTATTACTGCACTGATCTCTTGCACTAACCATGATTAATCTTACCATGTATAAATGCACTATTTGTAAGTCGCTCTGGATAAGAACGTCTGCTCAATGCCTAAAATGTAAATGTAATGTAAAATGTTAGTTTGGAGTTTGTTCAATCTGGAGTTCAGTAAGCCCCCCCTCCCCCATTCATCCAGGGGCCGAGTTTGTGCAGGTTTTTTGTTGAAGCCAATGCACTACACCAGGTTATTTCAATTAGTTCCCATCCTCCATTGAAGATGTGAGCCAATTAGAGAAATCACCTGGTGTAGTGCATTGGCTTCAACAAAAAACCTGCACACACTCAGCCATCGATGGAATGAGTTTGACACCAGTGTGCTCTTGGGTCTGCTAGGAATGTAACAGGGCAAGGCTGGTGTACACTGTCATTGTTTCTTCCAAATTGACAGCTACACAACAAATGTATGTCATGCGAGACTCGTGAACATGACTCATGAATATGCAATCTCGTACTATGCTCAAAACACAGTGAAATTAATGCATCTGCTTTGGAAACCTTTCAGGTTGTTTCTTTTCTTAGCAGACACCATTATCTAGGGGCGAGCTGCCTGTTTCCCATTGGCATGGATTCAACTACAATTGATTTCGAAATAGCCTAGAAGTGTAAAGTGGTTTTTTTTTCTTCATAATTTAGTGAGTTAACTCTGGTCATCGCTCAACTCAACCAGACCGTGTTTGTGAAGAAGAGAAAACAAAACAAACACTTGCATTTAATCGCGAGTCAAAGTTAAAGACAAATATTGATTAAATCCAACCGATTCTGTCAGTTTCCACAGCTGGATATTTACCGAGGCAATTCATGTTAAATTCTCTGCTCAAGGGATCGACAACACTGCCCAATCCACAACTCAGGCCTACACACCCTTTCTCGTTACAGGCCCATTTTCCTGAGCTCTGCTTCACTCTGCTGCCCATACAAGTGAACCAGGAACCCCTTAAGTTTTTCAGGAGAAAGAGGGATGATGGCCTTCTTTAGACACCAGTATAAATTGTGCAACCTCGAAACCCGACTGTACCAGACTGGCCCTGGAGGGTGAGCCGGCACAAATTTGCTGAGAAGTGCGTAAGGGTGACCGTGGGTGGCAAATTCTATCTCAAAGGAGGTGGAAAGCTTTAAGTTGCCCTCTGAAAATTAGCTTGCCTCATAGAGACGGCAAACTTGTGTGGGGAGGGCAAATCTAAATAAATAGAGGGTGTGATTGGCCACTAAATTGGGAGAAAAACTTGAAAAAATCTGTAAAAATGTAAAAAATAAATAAATAAATTGTGCAACCCAGTTGATAAGGTGCACCTGATGGTGTATAGAGGTGGATCCCAGAAATGTAGGATTTGTGCAAGCAGCCAAGATGGACGGGCAAGTGGTGTGGAGCATCGAGATGTCCGGACTTGCCTTATACCCAAGTGATTGTTCACAGGGGGTCACAGGGCTGCCTGGAGTTCTTACCATGTCTGACCTCCACAAAACCATCACTGTGTTTGCTGAGAGCTCTCTAGCTTAGCAGTTCTAAGCTAACACCATTGAGGCCATGTCCACACCAATGCGGATAAATGTCAAAACGTTTTTTCTCCGCTTTGGCCTTCCATCCACACGAAGATGGCGTTTTCGTCCACCGAAAACAGACCTTTTCGAAGACGCTCTCCCAAGTGGATACATTTGAAAACGTCGGTCTTGCTTTATAGTATAGACGGGGAAGACGGAGGGTTTAGAAAACGCTGATGTATGACTGTCATGTGATCCAGGCTGTAGCCAAAACATTCAACATGGCGGGTGTAGATGTGCAAGTGCTGTTAAACATAGCTTTGTATAATGTACAAGCAGCATTCCTACGTAAGAGACAAAGCACTTCATATTCACAGCTGCTGTGCAACGGATCTCCTCGAGGACAATGGCGTTATAAACCGTACAAGGAACGGTGATTTTGGATAAGACCTGGACGAACCAGTGCATGGTGGGACAATTTTGTTAAACCTGCTCGGTTGCTGGCGTGGAGCATTGCGATGTCCGGACTTGCCTTATACTCAAGTGATTGTTAATAGTTGGTCACAGAGCTGCCTGAAGTTCTTACATGTCTGACCTCCACAAAACCATCGCTGTGTTTGCTCAGGGCACTCTGCCGGTGCTAAGCTAACACCACTGAGAATGAGCCATAACCGCAGCCTGGCTAAGCCAGCCTTGCCACCCTTATAGCATGTTTGTAGACAATAAGGCCTGCAGTCACCTCAAGACTCATTATTTTCCCCAAAACGTTCACCCGCTGAGGCATGCGGTCCATGCCTGGAAGTGCACTGACAGCAGGTATATATGTACCTGACAGCGGCCAGGAGAACGCCTGACAGCTATTCCTAAACAGTTTTCAAAAAGTGTACCGTACACTTACTTATACTGCAGAGAGGGCTTCTGTGTGAAAGTGTGAAAATTACATTCCCCGAGAATCCCTCGAGAGTTATACTGTGCTGACACTCTTTCGCAAAGTAAGGGTAAAAAGATGAGGAATTGTAGGAAGAAAATAAAGCTCTGTGCAGTGTATTAACTTTAAGGAGGTGTGAATTTATTGTTGCTTTGAACTTTGTGGAAGACCATGTAGAATGCTAAACCACATCTCACCAATGTGTGTGTGTATCAAACACGAGTTTCATTTCACGGATGCAAATAACAGTTTGAAATATACTGTCGGTTATCCCCTTTAAAAATGTTAAAGATTATTACGTTAATCTGCAACGATAAAGCCAAGTCTGTTAACCTCAAACATAATTCGCTTGATACGATTCCCGCAATCTTGTCTTTTGCTCTGCTTTGTTGTCGACAGCATGACATTGAAAAAAGTGCAGTTCTCCGGGGCTCACCAGGAGAATGGAAACAAGGGAGCAAACAGGAAATTACCTTTATTGCTTGAAAGCCTTTTTAATTCTCCGTCTTGATAGTGTGGAGATCCCTGATGACCGGGACCTTGGCCATGGCTTAATAGTAAATTAACGAATGAACATCAGCTCAGAGGAACCACTGACTTTCACTTTTCTTTTTTTCAACCAAGTGAAACCCCCACTCCACCTCCTGGGTGGTCTAGCGGTTACAACGTTCGATGCCAGCCACTGTGACCGGGGTTCGATTCCAGCATCACTTCATTCCTTCGAGACGGAACTCACCGACCCCCTTTCTGGAGACTGCCTTAGGGGCTTCACAGCGAGTTCATGCCGACCACCCTCCCCACTCCCTCAGGAGTGGACAGCCAAATGCCACCCCCTATCGGGGATAACGGCCAGGTCCGGTCTGGCAGAGACGGGTTTTGAATCACGTCCCAGATAGGCAGCTCACACTCTGTACAGGACCAGTCAAAATAGACCGCTACTCTATCTGCCACCCCCACCCCCAAACCTTTTTGTGTCTAAAATTGAATGTGCGGACTCATTAAATTTACATTATAAGCATTTATTAGACACCCTTATCCAGAGCAACGTACAAGATGTGCGCGCAAGAGATCAGTGCAGTAATACAGTGATAGATATCATTGCAGGCAGCTGCGTACCATACCTGTAACACTGGGAAGGAAAAGGTTAGTTAGTACACTTACTAATGTGGAACCTTGGTAAATTACTTTTACCAAGTTTAGAATTGACTGGGGTTTTAGTTTGAGAAACCAAAAGTGTTCACCAAATCTGGATATTAATTATCATCTCAATTCTGTATTGTACTACTTGAATGTTCATGTGTCAACACAAGACCCTTCAATCACTATTTATGTATTCAAATCTAGGCCTCGAGGTCCACAGTGTCTGCAGGTATGTGCTCCGACCACACACTACACCACCTGATTTCAGAAATTAGCTTGCTTCCTGGACCATGGAGGTAAACCAATTAGTGAAATCAGGTGGTGTAGTGCGTGGTTGGAACAAATACCTAAGACACTGCGGACCTCAAGGCCTGGATTTGAATACCCCTGGTGTACGAGGTGTAGGTAGTTTGAGCTTCGACTGTCGACTGCTCTGGCCAGGTCACGGCAAATTATTGTAGTTGCTTCTCCCACAGTTTCATTAGTCTTGTACTTGCCTGTCACAGGGATCGGAGGATGGGGAAAGGAGTGAATGATGTCTATTTCTCCCTTCTGTTGCCAGTCACCCTGGTGATTGACAGATTTCCCCTCAGATTTGTCATGTTGTCTGCAATCTGGAGGAAAAAGCCTTGACAGCTATGGTTGTCTGCTTCCCACGCCGAATCTCAACTCCACCCCTGCATGGCAAATTACTGCCAGAGTCAGAGGGAGAGGGAGGCAGGCAGGCAGGCAGCCGGTGCCAAGAGCCTCACAGAATGACTAAACAAATGAAGAAAAACAGATACAGTAACTCTGGTGGTGAGATAGCAGAGAGCTCCTAACAGACAGGTGTGCAGGGAGACTGATTAAGTACGCGACACAGGCACGGGGGAAGAGGCAGATAGCTAAAAGCGACAAAGCGAAAAAAGGTGAATTATTGTCAAAAATCGTAAATTCTCTGTGAAACTGTCACACCCCCAAACCTTAGAAATGGCAATTTTCTGTTCTCGGGCGCCAGTGATTGCTCAGGAACCTTTGTTAGGGGGGTTTATCGTGCGAGCTGCACACCGATTAAACTGCTGCATCCCTGACATCACAGGGCTGCTCCCTTCCTGTTTCGCTCGATTGTGAGCCCTGACACACTCATTCCTCCACCAGAGATAAGAGAGGAAAGTTCTGACAAGGGCTGCGCTGCCTGTCTGGAGAACAGTGGAGATATTTACAGAATAATAAGTCCTCTATAAATAAACTAAGAAAAGAAGAGGTACATTTGCAGGTTCAGCCTTTTTCGCGGCATGCAGGAAGAAGCCATAGAAGAGACTGGGTTGGGGGCCTCAGATAGCGTAGCGGTCTAACGCACTAGTTTTGACTGGTGCTTTGCGAGTGTGAGCTGCCTATCACGGTCGCAGTTCAAAACCCGACTGTGCCAGACCAGGGGGCGGTGTTTGGCTGTCCACCCCAGGGGGAGGGAGAGCCGGTACGCGGAGGACTTCCCTGTGGACAAAATAATAAGCGAGTTCCGGCCTTGGGGAAGTGGCTTGTCCTGCAGAGGTGGGCGGTGAGTTTGTGGTGGGAGGGTAAATCAAAAGAAAATAGTGGGTATAATTGGGCACTAAATTTGGAGAAAAACGGGGAAAAAAATCATAAACAGACAAAAAAAAAGGGGGCTGGATTGAGGACCGGGGTTTCAACAAAGAGAGGTCCCATGTGCTGCAGCCTGCCTGCCCGCCTGTCTCCAAATTTGCCCACGGACCGGAGCCACATCTCAAAGATTCCCGAAAGATTTCCCCAGCAACCCGACAGACACCACCACCGCCAAGCGTAGACGATTCTTCATTTCCCTTCTCTGACCCCCCAGGAACAATGCTACGGGGGGTCTGTTGTCAGAGCAGGGGGGAACACCCCGCTCCCTGATCCATGTCCCCATCTATCCCAGACCCCCCTGTCCCACCCCAGGTGCAATGGAGCGGGCTCACACTCATCATCTGAGCTGGCAACCACAGAAAACATCCCTCTACAAAAAACCCCCACGGCCAAAACCTGTCAGAACTCCGGATGCACAGCAGACATCTCCCGCTGCTCGATGCTGTCAAGACCCCCCCACACCCCACACCATCACCTCCCCCCGCCATCGCACTTCTGCACCAGGTTCACCCTGGATCGACCCAAGGCAACTCGATCAGCATTCAGCACAGAGCTTTGATTCTCGGCTCACAATAACAGATATGACACCATAAATCGTGCGCAATCTGTTACAGCTTGGTTTCTTTTGGGGGTCCACATTTATTTATATCTAACGCCTACCAAAATGGAGAAAGAAAGAAAGAACAAACAAAACAAAACATATATGCTCTTAAAGTTTGTCTGTGGTTGCCCTTTAACGGCCGAAGGAAACGCTCCAACATTTCGCTGATTAATTTGTCGCTGTGTGGTTTTTCATTCTTTATACGTTTATATGTTCACAGACCAGCACAGTTTGGACCCATCCCATATCTTCTGCTACTAACAGTTTTTTTTCTCTGTGCCTCAACAATTTAAGAGTGTTTTTCCAAAACTCAGTGGGCTAAGTGAGTTTCGATAAACCATATCTTTCGAGGTGGGTATTACTTTTCTGATAAATGGTTAGATATTTGCAGTTTTAACTTTTACACTATTATTCTTAGAGATTTAAGTATTAAAACATGATTTTTCACGCAAATAAACAAAAATGTTGATTTTCTCAAAATTGAGTCAAACACTCTTCAATTACCTTCCTTTCATGTCATATCGCCTATAGTGTCCTGAACCTCACAGTGTTTCTGTGTGCAACGGAGTTGCTTCTGCCTGCAACGAATTTCGAACCGAGGATCCCAACGCCACAAGAAACACGATTAGCTTGCCGAGCTAAAGACCCGAGTCCCCAGCCAAGGGAACTAATCGTACTCTTATCGACATCAGTTTCTGTAGTAGACGCTCACGTGCTTAACTCATGTCTTCCGAGCTCCGCTACATGTGCAGTCCCTGTGCTGTGAGTGCGATATTAAACACACTTGATTGGTTTGACTGAAAACAGGTTTCACATCCATCTTCATTATGTCCTCAGAGTGCAAACTGTGACCTTGTTTCCCCCTTTCTACACTTTTAACTCCATTTTCGGTAAAACTCAATACCTACAGTGGGGTCAAAAAATGAGTCCACTGCCAAGACCTGTTTGTTTTCATCATTCATCAAAAACTACCACAAAAGTTTTACCCAGGACAAACAATTTGACCTCTAACTACTTCACTAAGCTCTGCTGACATGACAGCTGCACAATCCTTTGCAAAGGAAGTGTCCTTTTTCAAGATAAAAGGACCTGCAGTAGCAACGAGAACACATAGAGGACCATATTAATTACGTCAATATCTGGTATTAATTGTTACAAGACCAAAACAACTCACACTGTGTATTAGTAGTGTCCATGTATTAAAACTTAAATGAAAAATAAGGCATCACAACATTTTGAGGAAATGAAAGGCAATGGTGTGCAAACAAAATATTTATAGATATTTCAATTTCATACCATCCTTTCTCAAACAAACATTGTTTTTTATTTGTATCAGTGTTTTATGACATTCTTGAATAACAAATACCACATGAGTAAAAATGTTGTGTTTTCGATGAACGATAAAAACAAACAGATCTTGGTAGTGAACTCAGACTTTTGGACCCCACTTAACTTATCTTAGCAAGTAGGTTTGTTTATTTGCTAAGGTATTCCATCAATGTTGGTAAGCCTAAAATTATTATTCTTTTACAACGTTCCTGATATCTAGATCACCTGGTAGAGGCTCTATTTAATTGTAAAACCATTGTCCTATCCAAGAGATAAATGTAGAATATTCTGATTCGGAAATACACATCTAAATATAATTTGAAAAAGCTATTAATGTCATCCTGTCGAAATGAAAGGCCTTCACAAATAATTATTTGTGTGTACACCTGTGTGTGTGTGTGTGTGTGCGTGCTACTGCAGACGATCACTGCAGGTTATTTATATCTGGCTTGGAATAGCATGCACACAATCATTTTCATGTTACCTGCACTTCTTTTTTGCATCAGTGCATGTTTCTATTTTTAGCTTCTATATTCTAATGCACACCATTCTCCATTTTAAAATGGTTATCTTGAAATATTTAACATGCATACCATGTTTTAAAATGGGTTTTCACATCACTGGGCATGGAAGGTGACCTTCACAGCACGATAGGCTCATCAGGCCCTGGAGTGCGAGGAGCTCACGTTAGGAGATTGGATCTAAACCCATCTATTCATCTCCCTCAAGACTTCACACTGACACGTAATGAGCTATACTTGCACAGTTGTCACAAACACAACAAAATTAACCTGTGCTAGATTTACATAGGATACATTAAATGTTTTTTTTAAAATACGTGTAAGGGTAAAGTGAATCAGACGTCTTCATGCAATTGTTTTAGAGAATTGTTAAATATCTCCTTTTCATGTGCATAAAGCACTCAGAGGTAACCCAAAAGCACAATCGTTTTCAAAAGCCTGTGGTACAGGGACAGATAACTGCCTAAATAAAGGAAACACCAACATAAAGTGCTTTAATAGAGCGTTGGGCCACCATAAGCCAACAAGCCAAGTGTCTGGAACTCTACTGGAGGGATGCAACACCATTCTTCCACAATAAATTCCATTATTTGGTGTTTTATTGATGGTAGTGGAAAATATTGTCTCAGGCACCACTTCAGAATCTCTCATAAGTGTTCAATTGGGTTGAGATCTGGTGACGGCCATGGCATATGGTTCACATTGTCACTGCCAAACGTGTCCCAAAATTCACCCTTCTTTCAAAGTCACTGAGAACTCTTCTTCTAGCCATGATAGTCAAAGTAATGGGCAACTGGGCCTGAACAGCATTTTTATACATGACCCTAAGCATGATGGGATGTTAATTGCTTAATTAAACTCAGGAACCACGTCTGTGTGGAAGTACCTGCTTTCAATATACAGGTAACTGCTAAAATAAAGGAAACACTTGAGTAAATGAAGGGTTCTGGTGGCTCTGTTATGGTGTGGGGTTCATTTTGCTGCCATGGTTTAGGTTCACTCAACCCCTTAGAGGGCAAGGTAAATGGCAATAAATACAAAGCCATTCTGAGTAATCACCTTCATCCTGTGGTGAAGCATTTTTACCCTGATGGGAGAGGTCTCTTACAGGATGACAATCCCTCTCATTCCCAGGGCACGAGTAGTTACTGAATGGTTTGATGAGCATGAAAATGATGTAGCCTAACCCCTATGCCATGGCCGTCTCACTCACCAGATCTCAACTCAATTGAACACCTAGGAGATTTTGGAGCAGCACCTGACAATGTTTTCCACCACCATCAACAAAACACAAAATGATGGCATTTCTTGTGGAAGAACGGTGTTGCATCCCTCCAATAGAGTTCCAGACCCTTGTAGAATCTATGCCAAGGTGCATTGAAGCTGTTCTGGTGGCCTGTGATGGCCCAACACCCTTTGGTGAGACACTTGTTGGTGTTTCCTTTATTTTGGCGGTTGACAGTACTCTGTATCCCTCATTTACTAAAGCGTTTCCTTCATTTTGGTAGTCACCTGTATGTACTGCACTTTTGTCTAAAGAAATGTGTCTTTGTACATCTCCCTCTGCTTAGTGGACAATCATTTAAGTTGTTGTGAGGTCCCAAGTTCAGGTATTCAGAAACCCAACTGTCTAGTCTTGCATGGCTTCTATACAATCGCTCTAAAAAGTTAGCCTTGAAGTGAATATCACTTTCTCAGAGCGCACATTTCCATTTGAAAAAAAAAAAGACCTTGAGCTTAAATAAAAAATAAAAAAATAAAAATAAAAACCTGAACATGATTAAAAGGCTGCTTTATAATCTTTTATTCACTGTGAAGAAAGGAACATGTCAGTAAGGTTGTTTGCCTCAATATCACAGATTTGATGCTGGCCTTTGTTATTAGCAGACAGTGGGACACACCTGGCCTTGTCCAGGGTTTGGGTGCATTCAAGTTTGGTTCAACTGCTACATTAACTCCTCCAAACCCAAGAGGCTACCATTTATGGTCAGAGAGATATGCATCTCTTCTGTACGTATCAGCACTAGCTCTCCTGTAGTACTGGGTGCATTGTATTGTGGAAAATAGCCACTGGATTTCAGGCAAGTGCTTCAAAGGATGACATGCTCCACCCGTTTGCAGTACTTATGAACGGTTACTGTTTCCACTACTAATGAAAAACTTCTGTTCCTTAAATCTTGATCACAGTACTTACAGTCTACCTGTTTAGAATCACCCATTTACTCAAGTGTTTCCTTTATGTTGGTAGTCACCTGTATATACACTGCACTTTTTTAAATTTTGATAAATTTATTTCAGATTTTTTCCCCGTTTTTCTCCCAATTTGGTTGCCAATTAAACGCTCTATTTACTTCAATTCCCCACCCTCACGAGTCAGTCGCCCGTCCTCCGGGATTGAGACACACATTCCTGGTTGAGTGTTCCCGCCTCTTTCGAGACAGGAAATCTTCCACGGACTCCTTAACCTTCTCCTCGACTAACTTGTG